>CAUYPO010049639.1:0-18600 GCA_963574435.1 Cheirogaleus major | reverse complement strand
CTGTTATTCTATCTTCTTTGGAGAAGTTTCTGTTCATTTCCGTTGCCCATTTCTTGATGGGATTGTTTGATTTTTTCTTGTTAATTCTTTTAAGTTCTAGATAGATTCTTGTTATTAGGCCTTTATCAGTGGTGAAGAGAGTATTATTTTTTAAAAAGATTTTAAAAATCAGCAGGTGTGAGTGTGGAAAAATCTATTTATTAACATTAGTTACTCAGGAAAAATCTCAGGCCCAGAAGTTTAGGAATTCTTCTGAAAATGTATGTGGAAATTCATTTAAGTGTTTGAATTAAATTCAATTTCTAAGATTTTAAAAAAATAGCTTTGCTTCTTTTTGAAAAGTAGAAGAGTGAGAGTCACATTATAAGTCTCTCCAAGTGTGAATATTTAAAACAGTTGCTGGCTTCAATGTTGGAATCTGCTGCCATTAGAAGGATCAGGTGTAGTTCTCCAAGGTCAGGGATCATTGGACCTCTTTTATAAGCCATAAATAAAGGGAGACTTAGGTTAGGCTAAGACTCAGGGAAATTTGCAGCTTCATAAATATCCAGCACACCAGAAATCCTTCCATTACCCTCTTAGACACCCAAGTTCAGAGTGAACAGGGATAAAAGGACATGGCAGGGTATAACCAAAGGATTAAAGATTTTGGAGCCTGAAATTCTGGTTAAATTCTGCCTTCGCAATTTACCAGCTGGGAACTTTGGACAAGTCACTGTACCTTTCACAACTCTGGATTTCTTAGCTATAAAATGGGGTCAATAATTTCCAACAGATGGATTTACATAAAATTCAACTAAGAAACTTTGAAAGGGTTTTGAAAGCATTTTGTAAACTATGACTTTACTTTGAAAGGATTTTGTACACTGTGACTTTACTAGCCCCTGCTAATTATCCTTAGCAGCCATTCACTGATTTATTCATGCATGCATGCATTCATTTATCTACCAGCAATCATTTATTGAGAACCTAACACTCATTCTAAATACAATGAAAAATAAATAGCTTTGTCCTTTAGGATCAGCCACCTGCCTGATCTCTGAGAGGCCATGATTAGCAGAGGGATCTACTCCAAAATCCAAAGCCACGAAATTACCTCTGTTCATGCCACTTCTTCACCAAGGCAAACATATATATGCCAGACCTCTAACTTCAAGGAACTTCCATTTTATAAAGAAATACAGTTTACCAAAGCTGAATTTATAATGCTCTTAAAATACAGAAGAATTCAAGTCATTTTTCTACACATTTTGCCTTCCAGTATATTACTCATATATGCCCAACAGAAGCTAAATTTATCTGCCTCTCCAAGCTAAGCCATCTGTTGCATGTAAACATCGATGATGCATGCATTCAGTTAATTATGGTTTTCAAAAAATCTGACAACAAAAGGGTGTTGATGCTGATATTACAGTGGAAAAAATGAAAAGATCTTTGTGTCAGAATGGATCTGTAATAGGCTTAACAATAAAGGCAGAAAATTTGAAAATAGAAGGAAAAAATAGGTCTCATGAAAGGAGGCATGTGCATCAACTTAGGTGCAAGGAATGAAACTTTTCAAAAGTGTCATTCATGTAGTAGGAAAAAATCATTCTAAAGTCATTCAAGGGAAAATATGGGAAACAAAATAAAATTTTCCAAAATTCCAAGTTCACTTATACAAATCTGCCTTTAAGAACCCCTCAGGACAGATGCATGTCCATAATGAACATATGTATATGAATAAATCTCCAATGAGGAACAGTCCAATCAAATATGTTTTATGGTACCCATTCTGTCAACAAACATACTGAATATAAATTATTTATTGACTTAAAGTACTATTCCATTAGAAATATATTTACAAATTGTAAATTAATGGTGAAGTCAACATTATCTCCAATTTAAGGATATCACCAACTTGTCTATTAATTTGAGTGAATTTTCTCTTTTTCTCTTCCTTACAATGCCAGATGAGAACTCTTCTGTATGCTGCATTAGAAAGGGACACAAAACATGGAATATTAAATCAATTTTCATAGACTATCACCCACACTTATTCATGCATTGAAAGGTAATACTAAAACAAATATATGACATTGATTTAACCTAATTCTTACAAGAGATACAATAGCAGCTGGTGTCAAATGAGTGGGAGAAAACATTGTACCACACTACATCCCCTTGAATGCTAAAGCCTGATCGAAATAATGTGCTCAGTATCTTGACATTGAAAGCAATGAACTCAACTCTATTCTCACCAAAGCTTAGTCTGAGGATCTTGGGTAACTCTAATTTATTCTTAATTATTCATGTGGCCATACATCACATGAAGATTGCAGACTCCCCAAAATTATGAGGTAATTTGTTCTTAAGTATCTTAGAAAAGATATATGAGACATACAAAGACATAAAAGATATAAAAGACATAGACATAGGAAAACCTACATAATCAATATACAGTTTTTAAAATGATATATTTTGTCACTCCTGCTTTACAAGCAATATTCTCACTCCCTAAAATAATAATCTTCTCTCCATAAGGAATTCACTTAGGTATCAACCTCTGCTTTTGACTGCAGGCACACTTGTTATTCTAGATCAGTAATGACTGCTGAAGTAAAGACCTCCAGATCATCTCCAACTCTTCCATGATCCAGGGAAAGCTTTCACATGTTTGGAAAATGCATCTTCACTATAGGAAATAGCTGTATTCTTTGATAGTCAAACCCATGTATATATTTTATTACTTTAGTTTTATTCTAAATGTTCACAGGAAATTCTAAAGACAGGTTTAAAATTCAATATAAATATTTTTGTCAATCCAAATAATAATAATAATACCATATTTCTGCTCATTGAGGACACCATGAATTGTAAAAATAACCATCAGATTAATAATGGATTTTTGTGGAGGAAAAAATAAGCTACCATATTGATTGTATATAATTATTTCAGAAACATCAAATTATGGGGTGGGGGAGTATACACCTTAGTATTGAGACAATGTTCTAATTCATCTGCTTCACAAATGTAAACTGTAAGATTTTGGATTTTCTAAAGAAGGGGATGCCTGCCAATGTTTGTAAGTATGAAAAAGGTGAATACCATAGAAAAATTATGAAAATATATACTGTGCTGGTCCAGATGTACAGAAACAGTATGATGGATCAAATGATTATTAGAGAGATAGTCTTTAAGAAGAATATATATATATTTACATTTATTTCTCCTTCATTTTCATTACAATCTGTACAATCTATGTTTGGGAATGGGGAGAGAAGTCCTTATAAACTTAACAAAGAATAGTGTATGCATTTTTCTTTGGCTGAGTACACACAATACATTTGGGTTTCATTTATCTTAATGGTTTGGGAGTGATAAGACCAACAATCCCAAAGTTGGTGAATCAGACCAGACCAGATTTTACATTGAGACTCATGTTGCTACACTTGAGTCAATAGCCTAGGGTCAGCTGACTTGATATAGAAGTGGATAAAGTAAGGGTGATGAAGAGATATTGAGGGTTGCTGTTGAATAGGGTGATGGCTGATACCATATCTACAAACTCATTAAATAGCTTAGAAACTTCATTTTTAAACTGTTTTGACCAACTTTCTTAAGGGGAAGAATAAATAATTGCATTCTGAAGCATTGATCATAATCTCTTGCTTGGGTAAATTGAGTAATGAGCTAGGTTGTCTTTTACCCTTACTTGCTGTATTAGTTTCCTATTGGTGCTGTAACAAATTACTACAAATTTAGTTGCTTAAAACAACACAAATTTATGATGTTACAGTTTTGGGGATCAAAAGTCTGAAATGGTTTTTACTCCTCCCCTTCTGCCTCCTCCCCCATTCTTGATGTTCCACTGGGCTAAAATAAAGGGTTAATGAGGCTTAGTTCTTTCTGAAGACTCTAGGGAAAATTCGTTTTCCTTGCCTTTTCCAGTGTCTGGAGGCCACCTGTATTCCTTGGATCATGACCCCTTCCTCACGTCACTCCAAACTCTGCATCCATTGTCACATCTTCTTCTCCTGTTATCATATCTCCTTCCCTGTCTCTGACTCTCCTGCCTCCATCTTTCCCATATTAGAACCCTTATGATTACATTGGGCCAACATAGATGATCCATGATAATCTCCCCACCTCAAGGTCCTTAATTTTATCATATCTTCAAAGTCCCTACTGCCATGTAAGGTAACATATTTACAGGTTTTGGGGATTATGAAATGGATATTTTCGTGGGCCATTACTCCATTTACTGTACTTGCTTCCTGTCTTCCTTCTTCATTCCTTTTAAAATGGGAACTCTCAAGTGATGTTCTTTGTGACCCATGGGCAAACTGCAAGATTTTCTGATCTTCAGTAGATCTTCTGCTACATTACTATTTGTAGTATGGTGAAGTCTAGACCAGTGATCCTCAGTGCAGAAAAGCAGATCAGTACCACGCAGGACTTGTTAGAAATGCAAATTCTTAAGCCCCACTCAGAACTTCTGAATCAGAAACTCTAGGGATATGGCTTGGCAATCCGTGTTTCCCCAGGTGATTTATGCTTAAATTTGGGAAACACTGGTCTAGACTTATGTTTCTGATGTGTGTTATTTATGTTAGCCTTCATTATTTTAAATTATTGTTAGTCACATATTTATTAGTTCTAGTGAGCTGCACTAACTGCAGCAAGGGTGCAAGTACTAGGTAGAGTGAGTAGGCCTTGAGATCTTTGCCTGGATCAGCATAATCAAAAGAATACAAAAATGTTCTGGAAAAGCCATTTCATATTGCATCCTATCAATTTTCTTTTAACAACTCTTTTTCCATAAAGGTTTTCCTTGGAGATCCCCAAGCACTCACAGAGTCTCTTAGATAATGTGCCGAAATTAGAGAATGCCTATTATGTGTCAGGAACTCTATAAAAATGTTTCCCATTTAGCATCTCATCATATTCCTCACCTCAACTTTATAAAATAGATAAGATGCTCCCTCTTTCAAATATGAAGACACTGAGACTTAGAGAGACAGATTTCACATCAGTTTGTTTACCCACAGTATACCCAGCTAAACATAATATGAATATTTCTGAATGAAGCAAAAGAGGAAGAAAGGGAGAAAGGGAGACCCCTGTGATCATAAAAGTACTAAGTAGAAGAGACATGATTCAAAGCCATATCCACTTGATTTCAAATCCAACTCATTCTGTTATGCAACACTGCCTCCAGCTTGCGTGTGTGTGCAAGTGTGTATACCCATACCATATGTATATCATGACCCATACTCTTAATAGGTGATTACTATAAATAATGGCTAACTTAAACTAGAAATCACAGATTATAACTGATCATCAGTTTTTAGTTTGGGTCATGACAATATATCCAATTTAGTAACCAGGGAATCTTCAAACACATAGACAAATACAAACCCAATACAATGAAAACATCAATCGTGTATCAGCAGTTATAAACACTTCTTTATATTTTCTTTTATTTTGTATGTGACAAATAGAAGAACTCAATGTGTCTTCAAGGAGGAATGATAACTGTGGTGAATTTTCCTTTTCCTACAAGAATCTATGCAAATCATTCATTCGTTAGTCATATTCTCATTTGCTTATGTCAGAAAATGTATATTTCACAACACAAAGTTACAATATTATTGACACTTTTGGAAAAGCTAATTCCACTATAGGATTTTTATCACAAGTAAAACACATGGAATTTTCCATGGAATATGTGCACATAGTAACAACAATTGTTTATCAATTATGATGTATTCATTTTATTAGGCTTTCTCATGCCCCCAGACCAAGGATTCATAATCTTAAGTTCATGAACTAAGGGGCTCACGGACATAATTCAAGGCATCCATGAACTTGACACCACCTAATTCTATGCATTTCATTTTATATATTTTAAAACATAATTCTGAGAAGGGGGCCATAGATTTCACTAGACTGCTAAAGAAGTCTATAATACAAGAAAAAAATCAACCTGATTTAATGATACTCTATTTTATAATAAACAATGTATAATCAATATTGCATTCACATTTAACTGTATTTAATTAATTCAATGTAATGAATAATCAGGTCAACAAATAGCTAATAAACATAAACTTTATTCAAAGCATTGTTCCAGGTGACCAAGACAACTTTATTTTTGCTCACAAGAAGTTGATTCAGAAAGACATTATAATATCTTTTAAAAATAAAAAATTTATTAAATACAACCACTATATTAAATGGCTAAAAATAAGAAATATTGTGAAACCAATGATCTTATACAGATTACTTCACTTGGTTTAAACACATTATTCTTTACTGGAATGAGAGAAATGATTGGCTGAGTGCCAGATTTATGCATTTATATTTCTGATAAAAAATTCATTAACACTAACCATTTGCTAATAGAACTGCACCTCCAGCTTTTTCCTGTGTTTAGCATGGTTGTATAACTAGGCAATATTTGATTATGTTTGACACTTCCGGCATTAGTCTTGCTAGGAGCATTGCTTAAAATTCATAGCCAACAGTTATGGTCAGATGCTACAGAATATGATGGATGTGTGAATTTGGAAACTCTTAATTTTTTTAAGTGATTAAATACTCTAACAAGAACTTCAAGATTTAGAATAATTTCACTATAATTATGGTCTTGATATAAACTAAGTTTTCAATTGATGAATGTAATAAATGCATGTATAGATATACACACACAAATATATATAATTTATTCTCATATTCAGTGAAGTATCATATATTTACTATAATACTGCAATAAATGTACTCATTTAAGTACTGAATAAATGTATTGAATGTCAACTCTCTTTCACTCCTAAGCACTACAGAGAATATACAATAATTACTAGGTAACATTATTCTTCAATGAACTTAATATCCACACAAGCAGACACATACTCAAACACAACCCAAGTGCCAAGATGATTAATTCAGTCCACAAAAAGTTCCTTAGGAACTCAGAGAATAAAAAAAATCACTGTGGTTGGGAAACCCGGGGAAAAGTTGAAAGAGAAGGTACTCAGACCTTGAAGATTGTTACAATATGAGTGTCATTTTCCCTTTTCACATCTATGATCAGGATTGAAAAGCAGTGAGGATGAATAAGAGGTTGGAAGAGGTAAGAATGGGTAAAAGAAGTTGGTTTTTGTTTGTTTGTTTTTTGAGACAGAGTCTCACTCTGCCTAGCTCACAGCAACCTCAAACTCCTGGGCTCAAGCAATCCTTCTGCCTCAGCCTTCTGAGTAGCTGGGACTACACCACCTCGGCCTCCCAGAGTGCTAGGATTATAGGCGTGAGCCACCAAGCCTGGCCATTACCAGTATTTTTGATAATTATGGAAAAAGAACATTGACATTATTTTTGTTCTGATCATTCTGCTGACAGTTGAATAGATGACGTGAGACCCCTTTTTTTTTTAAATTTTCTTTTCTTTCTTTCTTTTCTTTTTTTTTTTTTTTTTACAAGAGTCTTGCTCTGTTGCCCAGGCTGGAGTGTAGTGATGTCATCATAGCTCACTGCAACCTCCAACTCCTGGGCTCAAGCCATTCTCCTGTCTCAGCCTTTGAAGTAGCTGGGACTACAAGGGCACCACTACACCTGGCTAATTTTTCTACTCTTTTTTTTTTTTTTAGAGACCAGGTCTCAGTTTTGCTCAGGCTGGTCTCCAACCCCTGAGATTAAGCAATTCGGCTACCTCAGCCTCCCAGAGTGCTAGGATTACAGGTGTGAGCCACCGCACCCAGAAAAAGAAAGTTTTTTTTATAATTTGGCCCACAATATAAACCACTTTCCCTATGACTTCCTTATAGATTCCAAGGATATGATTCTAAAGTTAAATGGCAAGAGAATTTCAAGTCTATTGTAAATCTTTAACTTATAATGCACATTTATATAGTAGGATAAGAGCCTTATGAACACTTTAAATGAGATGTAAAGAACTATGTAAAAATGGCTAACTACTAAAGAAATATAAAATATTATAACAATAATTATTATTAAAGACAAGGATATAACTGCAAGTTCCTATGAATCATAACTCAGAAGCAATGCACAACCTGAGTCTACAGGAAAGGAGAGAAGCCAGAAGCAGGCAGTATTACAGGTAATGGGAATAAGGAAATGGACTGTGGTCTTTGTGGAGACATCTGAACATCTTAATGATCATTATTCCCAGAGTAACAACAAGCATAGGTTCAGAACAGAGGTGGGATGACACAACACAGAAATTAAGATGCTAGAAAGTAGGCAAAGCATCCTTTGAGAAGAGGACCCCCAGGTAGTGGGTATGGTTTAAGTAGATGGCAGAGGAAGCAGGATACAAACCTTAGTGTAGGAAACTCAAACTAGGGATGATTGAATTTATTCACTCATTTAACAAATACTTATTTACCGTCTCTTAAATGGGCATAGGGCAGTAACCAAGATCATGTCTTTGCCCTCATGGAACTTACATTCCAGTGATTCCATAGTTGACTTTTAAAACTCAATTTTAAAAATAATGATATCCAGAACTCAGACCTGTATATTCTAATCCAACTGAGTTGTAGCAAAACATGGGTGCTGGCATCTTTTCAAAGCTCCCTTGGGGAGTCCAGGGTGTAACTGGAGTTGAGAGCCATTGTCCCCAGATCAGTTAGGTTATGTTCGGCTGCAGGAACACATAACATTCAAATCTCAGTGGCTTAAAAACAAACATGCTTATTTCTCATTCATGCTACATATCTATTGCAGGGCTACAGGGCTGCTCTGCTCATAACACTCATGCTGATGAAGCAACTGTCACTGCAGATGTTGCCGGTTACATCCAAGAAGGAAAGAGAGCCCTGGAGGCTCTCACCCCAGCGATTATCTGCTCCAGTCTGAAAATAACACACATCACTTATAGTCACAATGTTTTGCCAGAACAAGTCAAGTGAAACCACCCATCTCTAAGGGGGCCAGGAGGTGCCCTCTTACCATGCGACCAGGAAGTAAAGAAATCCATGCACAGTTGTTGATCAGCAATAAAAATAACCAGAATAGGCATTAAGGATAATCATTGTTGACCAGTATTAATGATAACCATTGTTCACTATCACCAAGGATAACCATTTTTGACTAGCACTTTGGCTAACAATAAGGATAGGCCTTACATTGACTAGCATTAAGGGTAACCACTGTTGACCAGTGTATTAAGGATAAGCATTATGTTAACCAGCATTGGGATGATCATTGTGAACTGGCATTAATGATAACCATTAAGGAAAAGCATTACCTTGACCAGCATGAGGATAGCCATTGTTGACCAACATTAGGGAAAGCAACTAAAGATAACCATACAGGATTCTATACTTTAGGCTAGAGAACTCAAATCTTGGATTTGTGGTCTCCATGTAGCCCATCCTAACCAGCCAACCTCCCCATCTTTGCTGTATTTCATACCAAGAAATGTTCCTGGCCCACTCTACCACCCAAGAGGCATGAGGTAATGCTCTTTTGTATCTCATAGGATCATGAGTTCAGTTTCACCACAGCATGCACCACAGTGATTTCAAATAATCTATTTGCATTGCTGAGGGCAGAATCTTGGAATCCTCAGTGCCTAGCACAGGATCTGGCATATGGTATTGCTCAAGAAACATTTGTTGAATTGACCCAAATTAGTGCAATTCCTGATATGAGCCCCAAGATCCATGTAGCAACTCTTAGCAACAGGCTTTCAAACCACTCCATCTTCCCTGAACTTATTCTTTCAACAGGTTAAGCTTCTCTGCCCTGTACACAGTGTATCCGAATGCTCAGGCTGATGAACTGTTTCCACTTAATTCCCTTGACTCAGTGTTCGACAGAGGTAAACAAAGTGATGCCTCTGCCAACAAGAAGATATGAATTTACTCATTGCATTAAGCCTCTGCTGTCAGCACTAGGGAGACTAACTCCAAACAGCAGCAGAACTACCCAGCTCACCATGAAATACAATCTCGGAAACTTGTTCATCATAAATACTAATGATTCGCCACCTTGCCCAGGTGGATAATGTTTTCTTACAAATTATAGCACAGCAAAACCCTGGAGATGTACTGTGGAGAATCCACAGTATTTTCAGATTCTGCTTCTCGTCTGTGTTCTCTCTCTCTCTCTCTTTCTATGTGTCTCTCTTTGCCTCTCTGTCTGTCTCTGTGCCTGTATCATCTCTCTCTGCTTCTCTCCCTCCTCCTCTCTCTGTCTCCCCAAGACCCCTCCACTTAATGCCTCATTAACTGGATAACTGTATGAATACCGCTTTAAGGATATATTATATCTTTCATCTCAACCTAGATAATAGAGTAAAAACCAGGGAAATTGCTCTCAATGGGAACAGAACCCATTTATCACCAATAAACACCAGCTGCTGATGCTTGATAACAATCCTGTCCCTCTGCACATTGCAATATTCATGCAAGGCTATATTAATATCAGAGCATGTAACACTAAAAATGCTTGATAAACAGAAGTGGAGATATAGGTTGAAAGAAATGTTAAATGAGCAAAGATGGCATATTTTTAAACTAAATAAATAAAAGTGAGTATTTCACCTCTGAGACACTAATGGGGGGTCTCTAGTTGGATTAGACGGTTATGAAGGATCTGTAGCCTCACAAAGATAAATCAGGCTAAGAGATAAATTTAGATGATCTAAATGGTTCAATTCCCTTCCAGCTGTATATTTCCTACATTTGAAATCCCTTTTGTATTTAACAAGGAAATCCATGCATAAGGGTCTAATATACTAAATTAATGAACACTGAATTCATGTTTATATCTACCCAAACAGGGTGTTCTTTTGAGATTTTTTTCCCCAAAACAATCTACAATCTCTTCCTTCATTTTTTTCATGACCATAAACTGGCACCTGCAGCTCTCACTGCAAGCCACCACCTGTAGTAAAGATACAATCTTAAGTAGGATCTCCATGTGGAGCACTGACAAGTCCTATAAGGATTGAACACATAACTCTGGCAATGATAATAACCCCATCCTCCAACCAAATTTTTTTTGGCTCATCAGCATATTTACCTTCTTCCACTAACATCACAGCCTTTCTATTAGGAACTGCTCCTTCCTTCACTTCAAGTATAGCTCTTATAGGGCCACCATGTTTTTATGTCACCCTGTTCCCAAGGCTACAGTTGGTCCAGAAGTAGGCACAGGATCCAAGCCAGGCCAATACAAGTTCTTTCTTCCTCATGACTTTTCTAACTGGCACTGAGTACAAAGCTTTCAATTTGGTGGGGAAAGCTACAGGATATGATACTTAAGAGTAATTGGCAGTAATGTTCCCTGCCCCATAGGGAAAGCTGGTATGTTGAGGAAAAGGTAAAGCCAATGGGTAGAGAGAAAAGACAAAAAATAATTTAAATAGTGTCTGTTATGGACACTGATAATCCCTTTAGCCCTTTCTGTGCATTCCTTCCCCAGTTTCTGTGCTTTTGCTTCTAATGGTCTATACCTGCGATTCTTTTAGAATGTCATCTTTTGGGCTACTAGAGCTCTTTGCCCGACGACGTGTGGAGCCAGAAGTGACTGGGGGTTATGTTTCCCCAGGTGGGGTGTGGGGTTTAGTCAATGACTGACTGGTGTAGGCATATGAAAACCAAGTTCCCTTGCCTCCATTTGTAGGAAACTCTGAGTTATAATTTACACTTTAGAACTCCCCTGAAGGATCAGGTTGAGGCTGAGACTTAGCATGGCATAGCCTCCTTGTTTGGCTTCTTCCCCTTTCCTGTTCTTCTTTTCACAATCCCTTGCTTGTTTCTCTAAGGAACACTAGAAACACAAACTTAGTGCTCAAGTGAGTGGCTGGTCTCAATTATTCCTGAGGCCCTTCAGTAGATCTCTGAGGTTTGATTACTAAGATGCCCCATACCCTTTCTTTTCTTAATTTTTATTTTTTAATTATAAAATGACAAATTATAGTTGTATTTATTTCAGGGGTACGAAGTGATGTTATGACTTATGAATACCATATGGAATAACTAAATTAAGCTAATTAACATATCCTTCAACTCAAATACTTATCTTTTTTGGGATGAGAACATGTGAAATTTACTTTCCTTTCAATCCTGTTTCCTCTTCATAAACCAGTTCAAGTAGGGTTTCTGTCATTTGCAACCAAGAGACCTAATTCAA
The DNA here is from genome assembly GCA_963574435.1 of Cheirogaleus major. Taxonomy (NCBI): domain Eukaryota; kingdom Metazoa; phylum Chordata; class Mammalia; order Primates; family Cheirogaleidae; genus Cheirogaleus; species Cheirogaleus major. The sequence goes on along the minus strand of CAUYPO010049639.1, from coordinate 6,456 downwards.
CAATTTAGACATCCAGTTCAATGGACTGTCATGTGATCCAAAATGATTCTTTTACAGTATATGTTAATATGAACAGAACGTTTGTGAGCTTAACTAAATAAATGGTGTGGCTGGTTTTTATTTTTAAGAGTTGATTAAGTCAACTCCATGAAAATGATCAAATCAATTTGTACATCTAGATATAGTCACATTTACAACTTAACAGCCTTTGAGACAGCACGGTACGGAAGAGTTGGCTCTGTTGATCCATATAGTTTTGCAGAAAGTAGTGTAGCAGAATACTGAGCAGGATATTAATAACATTTCCAATCTTATTATGATTATAGGCAACATGTGATTTGCAATGAATTTTAAAGGCCCAGGAGAAGTTTACTGATGCTAATTATAAGAAACATTTTGACAGCCACCATCTGGAGCAGTGCTTAAGTGAATATAAGCTGCTAAAAATGAGTTTAATATGATAACCAGTTTCTTGGGCGGGTTACAGAAATATCTCTCTACAAACTATTCATCAGGGATTGAGATCATTTGCTCAAACTTTCCTAACATCTCCCTCCCAGTTTGAGAGGAGAAAGCACAACCACCAAAGACTCAACCTAAATGAGTTATAGATTTGGGACTAATTGGTGCCTGATTAAAGCTATTTAACCATGACCATGTTGTAAAATAGAAGCAAAAGTGGGGCCCTGGCAGAAAAGCCCATAATTACTATGACAAAGAAACAGCGATCTCAGTGCTAAATAAAAAATGGAAGTGTTTTACATTTTCTTGAGAAAGGAGGTTTCATAAGATTTCCTTTTACTCATATAAATAATCTGTGAAGTAGTTATTAAATATTAAGTTTAATATTGGAAAAAGAGGCTTGTACATCATTCACACATAATCATTAGCCATTAATTAATCCACTAACTTCAAAATAATTAAGTGACCGTATAGATATAATGCCAGTTCACAAACTCAAGCTACATATTGCTCAATTTCAGGTATGCAGACCCTACTATCTATACAATTTATAACAGAAGTGTTCGGGGGAGGAGGTGAGTGTAGCCATCTTTCTAATGTGTTTAAATCAGGAATAATTCTTCTAGAAGAGCAGATTTAAGATATTAAGCTTTCACTTACAAATGAAGTACCTTCATGTAAAGACTTCTCTCAGTCCTTTATATCATTTTCACAAAGATTTCACAAGGAAGAAAAGCACACTCAATGGTGCTGATGCATTTCAAATATTTGCATTGTACTGTTCTTTCTGATCTGGGTCACTATTCATTCGTTCATTCCCTCAATCAACATCTGGTCACCCACAGTTTTCAGGCACTCGGGATCACTAAGAATGGGCTCCCCCATCATGAAGTTCACAGGCTAGCATTGCAAACAGTGTGTAACACCACCAATATGATGTGATCAATGCTAAAATAGAGATATATGTCAGATTTTAGAACATCTTGGTTGGGAGAAAAGAGGGGGAGAGATGGTAGATGAAGCAGAAGGCATTGATGAGGGGAAAACTTAACAGACCCTTACCATTTGAATTTGGCCCTAGCTGGAGAGCAGGATTTTTCCAGGTATGAAGCAAGAATAATTTTTGCAAGCTGAGGGAACCTCACAAAGTCACGAAGCTGTGTAATCATATTAGGCAAAGCCTGAGAAACTCTAAATAGGTGTTTACTGGAGACTGAAAAATATACAGACCCCTTATATCTGGCTAGTCAGCACAGGAAGAGCAGAACAGGACCAGCACATTTGCAAGGTAAATTAAGTTTTTTGTGCCCCCATGATGCACCCCAGTAGAATAATCTATTGATCAGGAAAGTTCTACTGACCCAGTGGAGGACCTGGAATGCATTCAGAGAAACAAAGTAGAAGCTCAGTCCTAATGCTGATTGGCAGTGTGGTGGAGGCAATAGTTTGCATACCTTTGTGGTACTTGGGCATATGAGCTACACTCCACATATGTGGGACTTCTGGGTCTAGAAGCAGTATCATTTCAAGATACCACTAGCTGGTGAGGATAGAGTTCCTAATATAAAGGCATAAAGGCAGTCTTGGTCCAAACTGATTAAGTAGCTGGACAGAGCAGACCTCACTGGGTAAAAATTTTCGGAATTTGTAACCAGATGGGACAAGGCTCAAGCACACTTCAGCATATCCAAAAGAATGAAATTCTCTTGCAAACTTGTAAAAACAAGACAGAAACAATAACCCTCAAAAATACAAAAGTGCTATCTACTCTTCCATGTTTATAATATAAATTCCCTATATCTAAAAACTTCTTCAGAATTCAACTAAGAGTTATTAAAGGACTCCTATATGCAGACACTGGCAGAACTTCCAATTATAGCCTTGGTTCTCAGGACAGCATGCTAGAATCTACTGAAAGCCATAAGATAAAACTGGTATATCCCCCTAAAGTGTCAATTCCACTTGATGAAAAATCATCTAAAATATTTCTATAGTAAAACTGTAGTGAATATAATATTGATTTGGATATAGAATTCACTTGACATTTCATGGTGAAACAAAAGACTTAAAAGATTTGAGCTTTCTGTGGGTACTCTTGTATTTTCTCTGCCATTAGGGGAACATTAGTGGAAAAATTAAAGAGGCATTTCCTTATTTAATTCTAACAAATGTGTGATGCTTTATACTTATGGAAGTTGAGGCTTATAGAAGTTATTAATTTACTCCAAATTTTATAGCTGCCTAATTAGAAAATTTCCATGGATGTTTAAATCTCAGCTGGAAGAGAAATAATTGTAAGACAAGCAAGATAAGGGGCAACTTTAACTTCTCAGTGTATATTATTATATATTAGCACTGACATTTCAAACTGTCATCTTATTCTACTGTTTTTGTCTAAAACAATAGAAAATTTTAAAAATCTAAGTGTTCTACATGTACTAAAAGCTGAAAACTTTCAAAGCTCCTTGTATTGAACCATTTTTGCATTTAAGATTTATCTTAAGCTTTGAGTTGTCTTTGGAAAACTGGTGTTTAACTGCTGCCAAAGGGATGCCAACTTTTCATGCATCAATTTTACTTGCTCAGGGAGGTTAAATGATGAGCCCAAGCACACACAACTGGCATGAGTCCACCTAATTTAAGAAAGGCTTAGGGAGTGATTAACATAACAAGGCAAACCCTCCAAGGAGCTGTATGACACTGATACAAGTATTGCTATAAAGGAACTTACCATCTCAAGACCCAGGTCTTTTTTGTCTTTGTAACCCAGACACAAGACAATTGATATGAGACATTATTTTTTTACAACAACTCTATAGTTATTGACCCATGGGCTTTCTCAGGAATGTATGCATGATATTGTCTTTTGGCATTCAGCATCCATATCTGCCCACACTATCTAAAAGACTGGAACTATAAAAACTACATTTGCCAAACTCCCTTGACACTAGAATTCCAGATGTGATATAGGTTCTGCCAACCATATATGCACACAGGAGATATGGAAAGCAGGAGGGAAACAGAGGTCATTCTTTTCTATGGTATTTTGAGCATAAAAGTATGGTCCAGTAGGCATGATGCTGCCCGGATTTCAGAGTCACTGTAGTAGTTTCCTGATCTCTGCATTGCAGTCAAATTGGTATATGATGTTGATTGAAGTCAGCCTAGAGGGGGTCATTTGATTATGATGCTTCTAACCTTTCCAGCTGTTTTGTAAGTAACTAATTCTCTGTTTTTTTTTCTGCTTGAAACAGCTAGAGAGGTTCCTTCTAGGGAATATGATGGAAACCATATCTATAGTGTTGCTGTGAGTTGTTAGCAAAAATGAAGCTTGAAAAGCCAAGCGCAGGGATCTGAAAGTTGTGGAAATAGACGAGTGCTTCCTCCTTGTTTTCTATTATTTTGTTTAGATAAAGATGATGTGTTAATACCTGCAGGGCTTGTGGAGGGTGGTTGTGAAATGGCTCAGAATGCTGCTGCTCGCTTCAAAGGCTTAGTTGACCTTGGCATCACATGAACCCTGAGCATAATTTAGTTATCTTGAGTAGGAAATCCTATGACCAGAAGTGACATGATATGCTAATAAGCTTCTCCTTCCAGTGTTGAATTTTCCCCATTGTCACAATATATGAAACTGTTTGTTTTCTAGAGTGGATTTTATTCAGTTGTATTCAAACCAAATTCTTAACTCTGGCTGTACATTAGTATCACTCAGTGTTCTTAAAAATGATATGCAGGGCCCTACCTCCAGAGAATCTGATATAATTGGTCTTGATGGATTCCAGGCATTAGTTTTTTAGAAACTTTTCCAAGTAATTCTAAAATGCAACCAGGCCTGAGAACAACTGGACTGAGCCAAACTGTAACACTGGAGTTGGGCACAATTCACCGAGCACTTGCATAGTCAGCAGATAAAGCCAAATACCAGGACATGTAAAATGCTCTAGTGATAAATACTCACAAAAGTTTAAAGAAGGATGATTTTAGTGAGTCCTGGAGTTTTCCAGAAAGGGATGATCAGGAAGGAGTGACTCGGGCTATAATTTGAACAATGAATGGAATTTGCACAGGTGATAGGGAAGTGGTGATCCAGGTAGCAGAAACAGCAAGGATAAAGTAACAAGGCAGGTATGAGCACATTACATGATCTGGCAAGATGGGAGGATGAAGACTAGACAGTGGCGAAGGACAGATCTGGACAAGGTAAAGTGGGATCAGATTACAGAGGGCCTTAGAAGCCAGGCAAAGGAGTCTAAGCTGGTAGCACACATACAATTAGAGGGTCAGCGAAAAAGATGCCCTTGGTCTTCTGTCATGACAGGTGGTGCCATCTTCAGGGAAGTATGTTTCTTGAAATTGAAAAGTATTTGAATTTGATAGTGCTAGCTTAGCTCTGGACATAGCAAATCTCATAGAATGGAGAAAGACATGAATGTAACTTGGAGTTTAAGCAGCATCACTACTGTATGTCAGGTGTTACTGAACTGGTTTAATGATTCCCAGAAAATCCCCTACAGCCTTCTGGTTACCTTTTACTTGTGGAAGGGAACCAGGGAACAGTAAAAAATGTGTCGAGGAAGCTTAGTCTTTCCTCATCATACAACCTTGCATTCGTTTAGTTGACATGTGTAGTGGATGCTCTCAGTGCGCCACCCAGATCCCCTCTGATCCCTTTTGCCATTTTAGTGCATACCATCTGGTTTCTGTGTGCCTTTGTTTCCAATACCTGCACCTCTGACTCTCTTTGCAAGATGCCCCACAGGCAACTGGAGCTACATTCTGCACTGTGAAAAGCCAGAAGCGCCTTGGATTGATATTCCCCAACTACCCTGGTCCCTGACAAGCCTGAAAAATGACTGAAAGATGCTGGAGTATAAACACCCAGCTCCTTTTCTCCAAGTTGAGACAAAATATGAAGCATACCCCAAAGCTCCCGTGCAAGATCAGACTGAAGCTAACTTTCGGGAAACTTCATCTAAGATTGCAAACTTGTGTGGCATCCTCTCCTTTCCTTCCCCTCTTCTCCCACTTCCTTACCAGTATCTCATGGGATCACTTCTTTTTTATCATGTATACAAGAATCCTTGTCTCAGGGTCTCTTCCAGAGAACACAAACTAGAACTGCATGTTATGATTAGCAAAATGCTTTTATATGTGCCATGTTGATTATTACTCAGTGTGGGCTTTCATTGCTCTCTCTTCCAAATAAGATTTTTAATGTATACTGTTTTTAAAAAACAAGTCCCAGGATGAAGCTGAAAATTTGACTTGGGAGATTTTAGCAACAAGTCAAAACAATTACTTTTCATTTCTACCAAATCTGAGGTTATGAACAATCTCACTAAGTTCAAGCCCTAAATCCGATGTTATTAGATGTATTATAGAGAGGATTATTTTTGTAAGAATCACAATTTAGCAAAGACTTCTCCATTCATACCATTCCTGGCTTTAGTACAAATTATTTGTCTTGTGCTTCAGAACCAAAATTCATTCCTGGGCCATCTACCATGCACTCCTAACATTAGAATGGCTTTAAGCTTCATAATTCAATCACAATTGGGAAAGAAGGATAAGCAGGAAAACAGCCTTACTGAGAAGCTGAAATTTAAATTGACTGAGTATTACATAATATGGACTGAGTCATATAAAAGAGATTATTTAAACCAGAAGAAACGGAAAATATGTTAATTTATCTCTAATCATCAGGGAAATGCAAATCAAAACTGCAATGAGATATCACTTATCTCCAGTAAGAATGGCCTTTATCAAAAAGTCCCCAAACAATAAATGTTGGCGTGGATGTGGAGAGATTGGAACACTCCTACACTGCTGGTGGGACTTCAAACTAATTCAGCCTCTGTGGAAAGCAATATGGAGATACCTTAAAGTGATACAAGTAGATCTACCATTTGATCCAGCAATCCCATTACTGGGCATCTACCCAAAAGAACAAAAGTCACTCTATGAAAAAGGCACCTGCACTCGAATGTTTAT
>CAUYPO010049637.1:0-94419 GCA_963574435.1 Cheirogaleus major | reverse complement strand
TGTGTATTCAAGGAGGTTGGGGTAAGAGGATGTTTTTAAAGGCAAAATGAAGATGATTACATAAATTGGTTTGAAACAATAATCTTAGCTACAATGATCAATAACAAGGGTGACATCAGTCTAAGGCTAAATATGCAGTTGCTGGGCAGATGATTTCCCCCAATATTTTCTTCGAGAAGTTTAGGTTTTACCTTTAGGTCTATGATCTATTTTGAGTAAATTTTTATATGTGGCATGAGGTATAGATTGGGGCCTATTTTTTGCATGTGTATATTCAACTATTACAGCACCATTCATTGAATGATTTTCAATTGAGTTGCTTTCACACCATTATCAAAAATCGATTGGCCTCATATGTATGGGTCTTTTTCTGGAGTCTCTGTTCTGCTCCATATATTCATATTTCTGTGTTTTCATCAGTATCACATTGTCTTGATTACTTTAGCTTTATAGTAAGTCTTGAAATTGGTAGTGGTCTTGAAAGCAGTCCTCCAATTTTGTTCTTCTTCAAAATCATTTTGTTTATCCTAGTTCCTTTACCTTCCCAATAAATTTTAGAAACAGCTTGTTGGTTACTACAAAAAAAATCTGCCAGGGATTTCATTGGAATTGCATTGAATATTTAGATAAACTTAGAGAAAATTAACATCTTAACAATATTGAGTCTTCCAATCCATGAACATGGTATATCTCTCTACTTATTAAAGTCTTCTTGATTTTTTTCATAAGTATTTTATAGTTTGCAGTATAAAGACCTTACAATTCTTAGACTTATACTTAAATAACTCGTGATCTTTAGCTAACATACATGGTACATTTTTTATTTCAATTCCCAATTATTCATTACCAGTATATAGAAATATGATTATTTTTGTATATTGACCTTATAATTTGCAAATTTGCTAAACTCACTTTTTAGTTCTAGTAAGTTTTTGTGTAGATTCTTTGGAATTTTCTACTTGGATAATAATGTCTCCTACAAATAGAAGACATTTTCTACTCTTTCTTTCTCTCCAACCTGTATGTCTTTCATTTCTTTTTCTTGACTTTTCACCTTGACTAAGCCCACAATACAATGTTGAATAAGAGTGTTAATAGCATACATCCTTGCCTCATTCCCAATCATGTGGGAAAAAAACATCCGGTCTTTCACTAGCAAGTATATTAGCTGTACGATTCTCATAGATGCACTTTATTGGGTTGAGGAAGATTCCTTAATCCCTGTTTCTATTGTGAATAGATGATTGAGTTTGCCAAATGCTTTCTCTGCAACTATTGAGATAATTATATGATTTTCTTCCTTAGTCTGTCAATATGATGAATTACATTGATTGGTTTTCAAATGTCCAACCAGTCTTACATTCCCAGGATAAGCCCCACTTAAAGATCATGGATGAGTGTTTCTATATATTTTGAGTTATTTTGTTAAGAAAGTTTGCGTCTGCTCATGGAGAATATTAAACTGTAGTTTTCTTTGTTTACAATATGTTTATCTGGTTTTGGTATTAGGGTAATGCTTGACTCATGGAATTGGTTGAGAAGTGTTTCCTCCTCTTCAATTTTCTGAAAGAGTTTTGTAGCGTTGGTATTATTTCTTCCTTAAATGCTTTGTAGAATTCAAGACTGAAACCATCCGGGCCTAAAGTTTTCCTTGTGGGAATGTTTTCAACTACAAATTCAATTTTTACAATAGAAATATGGCAATTCTTGTTATTTAATTCTCGAGTGAGCTTTGGTATTTTATGACTTTAAGGAATTTGTCCATTTAATCTAAGTTGAATAAAGTTATGAATACTATTCCTTATGATATTTTTAATGTCTGTAGTACCTGAAATGATGTATTCACTTTTATTCTTGATATTAATAATTTGTGTCTTCTCTCTTTTTGTCCTAATATATCCTGCTAGTGATTTATCAATGTATTCATCTTTTCAAAAAAACACCTGTTAGTTTCATTGATTTCTATTTACCTACATTTTTTACCATTTCCAATGTTCTTCATTCTTTTGTGTAGTTTCCATCTGATATCACTTTCCTTCTGTCTGAAAGTTTTCTCTAACATTTTTTACAGTGCAGATCTTCTGTTGATAATCTCTTATGGCCATTGTATGTATAAATGAGTTTTTATTTCACCCTCTGTTTTTAAAATTTTGGAGGGTGTATAGAATTCTAGCTTGACAGGTTGTTGTTTTGTTTTTCTTTCGGTGCTTTAAAATGATGCTCCACTATATTCTGGCTTGGATTGTTTCCAAGAAGAACTGTGCTCCCATTTTTTTTATTTCTTTCCTGTGTCTTTTTTCCCTAGCTTTTTGTTAGATTTGCTCTTGTGACTGGTTTAGGGAAATTTTAATTTGATGTGACTTGGTATAGTTTTCTTCATGTTTCTTTTGTTTAGAATTCATTAAATTTCCTGGATCTGTAGATTTATAATTTTCATTGAATTTGTAAAATGTTCAGATATTATTTCTCCAAATCTTTTTTTGTCCTCCGTCCTTCTCCTGTGGGGATTCAAATTCCACATATATAATGCCACCTGAAGTTGTCCCACTGATGTCTCACAGAGGTCTCTGTTCCACTTTTCCCCTTTTTTCTATTTGTGTTTCATTTTTGGACAGTTCTTATTGCTGTGTCTTCAGGTTCACTAATCTTTGCTGCTACAGTGTCTAATCTGCTGTATTCTTAATCTGAAACATATTTTTTATCTTTTTTATATTTTCTGTGTCTCCCCTTAACATGCTTATGTTTTACTCTACGATGTTGAACATATGGAATATAGTTATATTAACCATTTTAATGTCCTTGTCTTCTAATGCTGTCATTTCTATGTTCATTCTGATCAATTGATTTTCTCCTCATTGTGAGTCATATTTTCTTGCTTCTTTGCATGCTCAATACATTTTGACTGGATGCTAGACATTGTGAATTTTACCTTTTTGGGTACTGGATATTCCTATACTTTTTTAATATTCTTGAACTTTGTTCTGGGACACAATTAAATTATTTGAAAATAATTTGGTCCTTTTGAGGCTTGCTTTTGAAGCTTCAGTAGGTAAGGACAAAGCATCATTGAAGTCACACCAGAGTACTCTACCTAATGCCCCATGCATTACAAGGTTTTCTGCTCTGGCTGATGAAAAAGAAACTCTTTCTAGGCCTGTATAAGCTCCAGAAAGATTGTCCTTTCTGCTCCCTTTGAGGTATTGTGGTTCTTTTCCCACATGCACTAAACTGGGAGGAAGCCTGGGGATGCAGGGAGACCCTCTGCAAATCTCCAGAACTCCATCCCCCCACCTGCCTCTCTCTCCTATGACCTGTCCCTGCAAACTCTGGCCACTTTGACCTCCTCAAACTTCCACCTCCATCACCTCAACTCAAGAGGACTAACGGGCTATCTTGGGTTCCGTCTCCCTGCACTGCAAACTGGAAACTTTCCAGACAGCTATCTGTGGCAGTTTGGGGCTTGGCTTGTCGGTTTTCCATCTCTCAGGGCTTGCTCCCCTGCGCTGCTGCTGCCTGGTGTCTGAGAACCGTGGCATTGAATATTTTTCCCAATTTTGGAGCCAAGGCAGGAGGGTGAACCTGGTACTTGTTACTGCATCTTGAGTGGAAGCAACAGTGTCTCATTAAGTCATTTTCAGGACTTTGGGTTCTACTCTGAGTAGAACAGGGACCTGTGGAGGGGACAGTTCTGAGTGTCATGATCTGACATGCCCTCTTACAAGGCGGGACAAATGGATGAATAAAGTATTGAGAGATGCACTGCCTTCTAACATACCACAGAATTTACTTATTTAATTTGCTGGCATCTGTTTTTTTCTTCCTCACGGGTGTACCCCGGGTCCCTAGAACATGCCCTGCCCATGGTAGGGACTTGGGAAGAGGGAACTGAGAGCGAACCAGCAGAAGGGTCTGGAAGTGGATGCAGCGGAATTATCCCTGCATGGGGCCGCTGATGGGAGTTGGGAAGCCAGGCTCAGGCCACACCCCCAAAGGGAAGGATGCCTCCTTTTTCACCCCGTATGTCCCCACGGCCCCACAGTCTGAGGGATCCTTCCTGTAGGAGGAGGGAAGGAGGGAGGGGGAGGGGCATAGACCAGCTTGAAGGACCCTACATCCCTCCTTGCTTCTGCCCCACCCCCCACTTCCCACGGGGCCTGCCCTCCCCTCAGAGACCCCGCAGGGATGTCTGGGTGGCCAGGGCAGCCTCGTGTGTGGTCCTGAGGTCCTGGCTCATCCATGTCAGTGCGAGCACTGGAGCTGGAGTGCCAGACCATGAGCCCTGCCACGTCTGCCCCACAGCCACGTCTGTCCCATGAGCCCACAGTGTCCCAAGGCCTCCGACCATGGCCCCCTCCCAGGGCTCAGCCCATCCAGTGACCAGAAGGGTGGACAAATGGAAGGAGGTTGCTGGACCTGATCCAAACCCATGCTGCCCTCAATGTCACCTCCCCTCAATCCATGAACACACAAATGCCCCAGATGCGTACACCCAGGACCCCTTTTCCATTTCAGAATCTCCCCCCATGTCTCCACATCCATGAAGGACTCATCTTACACAAAGGGACCTCAGGACTCTGACTGCAGGGACAGAAAGTTACACCCCGCCACTATCCTGATCCAAAAGTCGCAGAGCAGCCAGGCCGCCCTGCTGCCCCAGGAGCACAAGATGTTCATGGAGGAAGCCTACAACTCAGGTGCTCACCAGCCCCGGGACTCAGGGCAGGGGCAGGGTGGCCCCCAGAGAGAGTCAGGTTCCAGCAGTTCCCACCGTGTCCTTCCTCCCAAAGCAGTCCTGGAGGGTGAGGGGTAGAGGGAGTCCCATCTCCAGGATCTTGGGGATGTCAAGGGGTGTAGACATACAGAAGCTTTCAGCAGAGAGCCCAGCACACCTGCCCTGGCCTCTTCATGGCTCCTGGGGCACCTTCCAAAGCCATCTTATACCCAACCCTCCCTCTCCTCCTACGCCCTCTCACACTCAGAACCTCAGCTTAGGCCTGGCCTCCTCCCTGGAATGCTTTTCCCTCATCCAGACACCACTGAATGTTGGATAACTGGATTGAGGGATTAATGTATGAATAGATGAGTGGATAGATGGACAGACAGATGAATGGATGGATGGATGGATTAATTTATATATGGATGAATAGGGTAGATGGATGGATGGATGAATTTATGAGTGAATGGATGGATGTATAGATGATTCATTTATGAATATGCACCTGTTTGGTGCATGGGTGAGTAGATGAATGGCAAGATAGACAAGTGGATGAATAAATGAGTTGAGAGGCAGATACATGAATGAATGTGTAGGCATATGGGCAGATGGGTACACGGATAGGTGGATGATGGATGAATGAATAAATGGATGGATGAAAAAGCAGTTGGGTCAGTGATTGGATGGAATGTGACCAGGTGAGTGAGGATATGCAGACTTGCACACACTCATGCTCCATATCCATACCCCAGAAGGGCTCTCTGGACAGTCAAGAGGTCCAGGACTTCCCATGTGTCCAGCTGTGCAGCCCTCGCTTCAGATGACTCATTTCCATTCCCAGACCTGCCTTCCCTGCCTACCCAACCCTGCAGCTACAATGTGACCCTCCATGGCCCACCCACCCTACACCCTTCTTGCCACCCGCAGCCATCTGCTTCAAGATGTTCCGGGACATGAGTGGTTCCGATCCCTTCCACCTGAAGTACATCTTCAAGAAGATCAAGAATATGGCTCAAGTGTCCCCCAACTTAGTATTGGAGTCCATCCACGACTACTTCATAGAAAACCCGGAGGTGGGGGCTGCGCGGGCCACTGGGGACAGGCACGGGGAGCAGAGGGGAGGGTTGGACCCCAGGGTGGTCTCAAATCCTGTATCCTACCTAGAACAGCTAGATAATTTGGGGCAAGTTTCAATTTCCTCATATATCAAGTGGGCTGAGTAGGGAAGAACAGTAGACCAACATGTGTTGACCACCCTCGGACTGAGTTCGGTATTATGATCCTCACAGATGAGGAAATGAAGGCTTAGGGACAGGAAGTGATTTGCCTAAATTCATAGAACCATTAAGTGGCAGAGATGGATGGTGGGATGGAGAGAAAGATAATGGACAAGTGAGGGGAAGATCTAAGCATAAATGAATGAATGAATGAATGACCTGACTTTGAAGATGGAATGTCTTTAAATCCCATGGCAGTTCCCTGAGGATAGGGACAAATTTTTATTCCTCTCTCTCTGCATTACCTGGTTGGGGACCTGCACATAGTAGGTATTCATTAATGGTCACTGGGGGAATGGCCAAAAGCAGCCACCTCTGACCTTTTCCCTTTGGCCTCTGTGTGCACCAGTCCCCGTCATCTCCTGCATGGTCATACCAACCTGGCCTGCATCTCTGTCTGCTCCGCCATCCACAGATCTCCACCCGGCACAAGTTCCGGCTATTCCAGGCCCTGGAAATCGTCATCAGAGCCAGTGACTTCCTGGACGAGAGCTGGGAGAAAATCTTCATGAATTTGGCCCTGGAGAACATGGCCAAGTCCACGGTGGGCCTCCCCTCCCCGGTCAATGGGCCAGTCCTGCAAGGGCTTTGGGAATGTAGCCAGCTGCCCCAGGATCCAGGCGATGCTGGTTGCCCAGCCTCGGGAAGGCCGGCTTCGAGTCTACCGCATTCCCAGGCTGTGACTCAGCCCCTGGCTCCCCATCTGGGTTCCTGCCCAAAGGAGACTGACAGGCTCGCGCTTGAACTGCCCGTAGCCGCACCCCCACCCCCGGCCGGCCCACAGTCTCCACTGGTTGCAGTTCTAGGAGACTGGGGACCGGTGGCTTTTATTCAGACCAACTAGGCCAGGGCAGCGCCAGGGTGAACTACTCAATTTCCACGTGGCAATCACCAAGGTCTACCGTGGGTCTATGCACTGGCACCCCTCGAAGAGTGACTAGGCACCATTTAACCCTCTGTATTGTGCCCGGTCTTAAATTATGAGTGATACATGGACAGGCAAATGCCATTCAAAAGGTTTTTAATACTCATGCTGGAACCAAAATGCACAGCATGCCACACAGGGCCACCCGAACCTGTCCCCTGCAGGGATGAGGAAGCAGACAGGAACTATCTGGACTGTGCCTTCGGGACTATGGTGGCAGGAAGTAACTAAGTGGCGACGTCCCCTGGGGGCTAAGGGGACACTGCCAGGTCAGGGTCGGTGGCTGGGGAATTGCAATGTGACTTTCACACACCTGCGAACACATGAACTACTTTGGGCGTCCATCTGGCCCTGTGACTCAGCAGCCTTACGGAGAGGTGATTAGGAATAAGAGATGTCAAGTAGCCAGTAGAGTCTGAAAACGTGGCTAATGCACTCTCTAAACAGGTGTGTGTGGCTCCTATTCACAGATGGAGAGACTGAGGCCCAGAGCCCAGATGGTGGAGCAGGTGGACGGGCTGTGCTCCCCCAGAGAAGCCTGTGAGGCCACCCTAGGTGTGAAGGACAGAAAGAAACAGGAAACAAGGGCCATATCCACCTCATTTCTTTTTCTGTTCAAATTATATTTATTTGCTTGTTTATTTAACTCACCATTGTGGCGACTATCAGGCATATATATTAGCAAGTGTGTGGCATCTGGTACAGGTTACAGATCTAGGATAACAGAGAGCCGTGGGTGGGGGCTGTAGGGCAGTCGCAGGGTCGTGGTTTGGCTTCAGCCTGGCTGGGGGTGGCTGAGACCTGCTGTGGCCATGTGAGGCAGGGCAGCAGCCCCAGGGGGCTGGGCAGGAGCCTGCAGGAAGCTGGTCGGGGCTGTTCCTCGTTTTCTGCTTCTGAGCTCACCAGGACCCAGTGCCACTGCCCAGTGCAGCGCAGGCGCTTCGGCATGTGCCACAAGCCAGAGGACACGGAGGGCCGGTGGTCACTTCGCCACCAGGTCAAGACCTGCAAAGCATGCAATGGTCCCCCGCCCCAGGCTGGGGCTCAGTGGCATCCTGGGATCTGCCCCGCCTGGACTCCTGTCGCCAGTCAAGGGGACCCTTCCCGATTCACCGCCCAAGCGGCAGACATGCGGCCCCAGCAGCTGCTTGAGGAGGGCTGTGTGGGGAGCAAAACCGTGAGCCGCGCGTTTCCGGAACGTCTATGTTCTGTCTGCCAGCCGTGTCAGCATCCCTCTGTCTTCTCTTCTGGGCTCTGAGGCTTTCCAGGGAGACCCTGGCCCAGGGCCCAGCCCGGAGGTCAGGGTCCTGTCCAGCAGCGGTGTTGTGGGGGGCCTGGCCTGAGGAGTGACTGTGCCCCGAGCTTGTGGGCCTGCCCTGTGCAGAGACCCTCTCCAGAGACCGGGTCTTGCTGGGGTGCCAGGGGGTGGACCCCTCCAGCTGTGTGGGGTGGGGACCATCTAGGGACACAACTGCCTCAAAAACCACTTGACCCTTATTTTTATCCCCCTCCGCTGCCACCTCAGGTCCAGGGTTTGGGGAGACACAGGATCCAACTTCTATCCAAACCGTGGGGGTGGCACAGCATGGGTGGGGCTGTCTGCTTCCAGCTTCCAGATGTGGTTGCTGTTGTCCTTTTAAAAAAATCTCCTAAATATAGTTTTAGATGAGCTTTTGGGGTTTGAAGTTTTTTTTATATTTTTGGGGGGGGAGAACAAAATCAGATTCAATCCATCATCTTAACAAGAAGCCCTCATGGCCATATTATCAATAAATTATAGGCCAGGTGCAGGGGCTCACACCTGTAATCCCAGGGCTTGAGGTCAGGAGTTCAGGACCAGCTTGAACAAGAGCAAGACCCTGTCTCTACTAAAAATAGAAAATTTAGCCAGGTGTGGTGGCTCACGCCTGTAGTCCCAGCTACTCAGGAGGCTGAGGCAGGAGGATCACTTGAGCCCAGGAGGCTGAGGCTACAGTGACCTATGATGACAGCACTATGCTCCAGCCTGGGTGACAGAGTGACAGAGTCTCAAAAAATCAATAAATTATAAATTATAAATGACTTATCAATTTCATATGATGATTCAAGCCGCATGGCAGGGTGAGCAGGAAGAGACCTCAGGCACCTCCACTTTCAGATGCCACCAAGGGCACTCAGACCCCTGCTGTGCCTGCCTCACACCAACAGGCATGAAGTCCCCTCACGGCTCCCACTAGAACAGGGAATTCAAACTTGGAGCATGAGCTAAAGAAATACCAACACACTTGCTGAGAAAGTACCGGCGTGGCACAGAGTCAGGCTCCAGGGCGAGCGGTTCCTTTCCCCCACGGTGCTCCCCCCAGACAGTGGTGGGCCTGGCCAGGGCTGGGGTCAGAGGCCTGGCCAGGGCTGGGGTCAGGGGCCTGGCCAGCCGGGCTCTGCCCTGGAGCAGCTGACACTGCCTCTATGGACGGGAACACAGCCTCTGGTTCTGAGCTCATGGCGATAAAGAATTAAAGATGTGACGCTGTCCTGAGCTGCCAGAAGCTCTGGAAGAGGTGGGGGGTGTGACTAGAAGCTCACGGATGGGTGTCCTGAGCCCAGACCTTGTGGGGGCTCTAAAATGGCCTAAGATTTGGACAAATAGGGAGTGGGAATGGGGTTCCAGGCAGGGGCACAGCGTGAGCAGAGGCTCAGAAGCAGGAAAAAGAATGTTCTAGAACCATAAGAGACCAGGAATGTCTCGGGCTCCTTCAGCCTCAGTTTCTTATCAAAAAAGGGTTGGTAATAACTGCCCTGCCTATCACACCAGACCAGCCTGTGAGAACGACAGGCCCCCTGGACAAGCCGGCTCTTATTTTCTCCTCCCTGTCCTGCCACCCCTGCCCAGGAACTGGAAGACGCATTCCAGGACGCGGCCGGCAACGTGCTGGCGGCCATCTGCAAACACTCGTGGCAGCCCGTGGCCCAGCACCTGGAGGCAGAGCTGCTGACGGGCGTCTTCCCACACCGCAGCCTGCTCTACGTGATGGGCATCCTGTCCTCGGACGGTAAGTCTGCCGCGGTGGGGGGATGGGGCGCGTCACAGCGAGGGGTCCAGGAGGTGGTGCTGAGGCCCCAGAGCCCAGGCAGGGCTGCCAATCTGTCAGCCGTACAATGGCAAAGTAGGGTCGACGGGCTGCTGCCCTGAGGACCCCACCGTTGGGGGGGGACTCGTGATGAAGGATGAGAAAGAATTCTCGACACAAAGATTAGGATAGAAAGAAGCAAAAGGTTTATTTTACCTTCTCCGAGAGAGAGAGAGAGAGAGAGAGAGAGAGAGAGAGAGAGAGAAGAGAAGAGGAGAGGAGAAGCAAAGAGAAAGAGCAACATATAGCAAAAAAAGAAAAGGGACGTGCCAGCTGGGGGGATAAGAGGTTTGGGGTTTTTATTAGGGAGTAGAGGGGGAAAAGTCAAAAGGCGATTGCTGCCAGCTGACAGCAAAAATGGCTGTGACATTGCTGTGTCTATTTCTTTCGTTACTTTTTTCTCTTCTCTGCGCGGCCGGTTATCAAAGTCCTCAGAATGTGGTTCTGGTGAGAGCTGAGGTGGGGCTCACACCCCTGCTGTCTGCTTAGGGCTCTTCAAGGTTGTTAAAAAATCTCTTAGAAACAATGAGTTAGGCCACAGGCAGTTAGCCTTACAAGGGGCTGCTGTGTGTTGTGATCTTTCCCTTCAAAGGGGCAATTACGTGCTGTGGGTTGGTTCCTTTCTCCTTGTCAGGTGGTTTATTATCCAGGCCATCCTATCACCCACAGCCCACCACCCTTGGCCGCTCGGGCACTCTCAGGACCTCCCAGGAAAGGGCCACACCAGGCCCAGCAGCGCCACCCTGTCTGACAGCTCACGTGCCTGCTGTCAGTATTTCAACCACGGGGCCTGGACAGAACCAGGACGACCTAGGATGGTCTGGGAGGTGGGCCAGGGCACCTCCACGCACCACTGCCACATCTGTCCTGTCCCTCGGCCACATGAGTCAGGCAGCACTCCTTCCCAGACAACAAGGAGACCCAGCTCAGAGAGGCAGCATGATGGGCCAGGGCCACCTGCAGCACATGACAGCCTGCAGCGTCAACGGGGGGGAGGTGCTGGGCTGCCACGGGGGCAGATAGAGGAGCCCAAAGAGGAGAGTGACCGGCTGTCCTGGGGTCCTTCAGGGATGGCTTCCTGGAAGAGGTGACCGGCTTAGGCCACGTCTAGAGGGATGCATAGGAATGTGAGGAGGGAAGCTCGCTCCACCAAGAGCCTTCAGGAAGAGTTGGTCAGCAGCCATCAAGGGGCTGGGCAGTGGAGGAAGCAGGTGTGGCAGGTCTTGTGACCTGCAGGGAGGCCCAGGCCAGCAGGGGAGGCCTCCCAGGCTGGGCTCAGGAGCCTGGACTCTAAGACCTGGGACAAGGCAGGACCCAGCTTGGCTTGGCTCTGCCCTGGGATAGGCAGGCTGGGTGGAGCTCCCTCTGCACCTAGGGTGACCTCTGAGACCCCAGGACCATCCCCAAAGGAGCCCCTCCTTCTGAGGTGGGAGTTCCAAAGCCCCCAAAAGGCTTTCCAGTCTCACCATGTCTCCCACCCCAAGCTTTATTTTCCCACTCTTGAGGGGACTCCAGCATATCCCAAGAGGTCATATTTGGAGGGCCCTTCCACTCACCACTGGGGAGCTCCAGGCTCAGAGAGGGAACATAGCCCACCCAGGGTCACACAGCAAGGGTAGTAGAGCCACGACTCCAGCCCAGCTCTGGACCCCGCACCCAAGCTGGGCTCACATCCCTCTAGCTCACTTCCCCCATGAGCGGGACGGACAGAGGCAGAACAGTCTCGCCTGACTCTGGCCAGCATCTAAGGGTGGGGGGGTAGGAAGATGGGGCCCGAGATCCATCCCTGGCTGTGGACGTCAGACCTACCCCTGTGACCCACCCCTCTCGTCCCCAGAGGAGCTGCTCAACGAGGAAGACAGGGCGAGCTGGGAAGAGCAGCTGACCCAGGTAGGGGAGCCTGGCCAGTGGTGGGGGCACCCACTGCAGTGGGGAGAGGAGGAGAGGGAACAGGGAGGGAGTGAGGGAGTGGGGAGGGAGGGAGGGCCCCCACCATACAGATGAGCAGATAGAAGAGCTCAGGGAGATGACATGACTTGGCCAGCAGGGCTGGTCACTGGGGCAGGTGGGATTTGAACCTTAGTCTCTGGAGGCCTGGCACAAAGCAGGTGTCCAGCATGCACGGGATCTTCCCTTCCGTGCTGTGAGCTGGTCCTACAACCGGGGCTCCAGAGAGGATGCAGAGGCGCCGGCTGAGACAGAGGAGGAAGGAAGCGGGTCGGGTGGACTGAGGATGCCACGGCCAAGAAGCGGGGTCAGCACAGGCCCCCTCTGTGCACACCAGGGGAAGGGCCTGCCTGGTGAGAGGAGGGACACAGGGCCCTGGCAGACCTGGGTCCGAGTCGGTCGCAGCTGTGCACCCTGGGGTGACCTACCTTGCCTCACTGTACCTCGGTTTTCTCACCTGTCAAAGGGGGGTGAAAGGACTTCACTCAAATGGCGGTTGGGAAGATTACAGGAAATAGCCGTGTGAAGTGTTTGGCATGGTGCCCGGCACACAGGAAGCCTTCGCTGAATGTCAGTTACTGTCATTCACAGTAATGGCTGGAGCAGGAGCAGCAGCAGAACGGTCGTAATCGAACGGTGCCTAGTAGTAGCAGCAGCAGCAGCAATGCAAGTAATTGATAGACTAAGACAAAAAATTACTGCGGCTATGGAAAACTGGAACAGTACAATTAACCAAATTGATCTAATAAAATGCAAACAGAACATTCACCAACATAGACCATATGCTGGGCCATGTATCATGTTTCAATGAATATAAAAGGACTGAAATCGAACAGAGTACATTCTCTGACCAAAACATAAATTAGAGTTCAATATTAGATATATCTGGAAGAACTCCAAATGCTGGGAAATCAAATGTCACACTTATTTACCCATGGGTCAAAAAAGAAACCACAAGAAAAATTAGAAAATATTTTAAACCGAAGGATAATGAAAACACAACACATAAAAATTTGTGGGATACAACAAAAAGCAATGCTTAGAAAGAAATTTTAATGCCTATATTAGAAAAGAAGAAAGATAAAATCAATTATCTAAACCTCCATTTTAAGAGGTTATCCCAAAAAAGAGCAAATTAAACCCAAAGTAAGTAGAAGGAAGGAAACAACAAAAACTAGAACAGAAATCAAAGAAATAAAAAAAAGGACAAACAATAGAGAATGGATAAAATCAAAGTAGGTTCATAGAAAATTCAACAAATTGATAAACCCCTCCCTAAACTGATCAAGAAGAGAGAAAACACAAAATACCAACTTCAGAAAGAAATAAGGAACAACATCACAAATCCTTTAGACTCCAAGCCCAGACACTTTACTGATGAATTCTATCAAAAATTTAAGGAAGCATGGCGCATGCCTGTAGTCCCAGCTACTTGGGAGCCTGGGGTGGGAGGATCTCTTGAGCCCAGGAGTTGGACGTTGCAGTGAGCTATGATGATGCCACTGCATTCCACAGAGCAAGACCTGTTTCTAAAAAGAAAAATGAAAAAAAAAACTTAAGGAAGAAATAATACCAATTCTACACAAATTCCTTTAAGAAAATAGAAGAGGAAGAAACACTTCCCAAATCATGTATGAGCCCAGCACAACTCTGATACCAAAACCAAAGATGTTACCCAAAAAAGGCAAACTAAAGACCAATATCTTTCATGAAGATAAACTCAAAAACCTTTTAAACAAAATATCAGCAAATTGAATAAAAGGATAATACATCATGATCAAGTAGCATTTATCCCAGGGACTCAAGGTCAGTTTAACATTTGAAAAGCAGTAAGTGCAGTTCAACACAATAACAGAATAAAGTAGAAATATTTTGATCATTTTTATGAAAAATTACACAGAAAAAGCATTTGACAGAATTCAAAACCTATTCATGATAAAGGTTCTCAACAAGCTAGGAGTAGGAGGAAACGGCCTCAGCTTGACAAAGAACATCTAAACACAGCTAACACACTCAGTGATCAAAGACTGAACACTCTGCCGCTAAGATCAGGAATCAGACAAAGATGTCTAATCTCTCCACTGCCAGTCCACGGCGCGCTGATGCTTCTAGCCAGTGCAATCAGGTGAGAAAAAGGAGAAGAAAAAAGACATGCAGATTGCAGCCAAAAAAGTAAAACTTTTTTTGCACACAGTATGACTGCACACATAGAAAATCTTACAGAATCTTAAAAATATTTGAATTAATAATTACTAATAATTGAATTTAGCAAGATCTCAAGATACAAGATCAATGCACAAAATTCAACTGAATTTCTATATACTAGTGATGAACAATTGAAAAATGAAAATTTTCTTAAAAATGACAGCAATAAACATATGGAAGACTCAAAGATAAGTGTAACGAAATATGTGCAATATCTTTACAAATCATTGCAAAGAGAAATTAAAGAAAACCTTAAAAATAGAGGCAATAAGATGTCTGTGAATAAGAAGATTCAATAATGGTAAGATGTCAATTCTCCCAAAATTGATTTGTAGATTGAATGCAATGCCAATCAAAATTTCAGAAGACTTTATAGTAGAATTAAATATAACCTATAGATTAAAATTTTATGTAGAAATTTTAAAGAACCTAGAATAGCCAAAACAATTGTGAAAAAGAACAAAGTTATAAGAATTCTACTACTTGATTTCAAGGTAGGGCTACCGTAAACAGGACAGTGAGGCATTGGCATAGGTTAAACAAATAATTCAGTGGAACAGAATAGAAAATCCAACACAAAACCACACTTATACAGTCAACTGATTTTTTTTAAGATGCCAAAGTAATTCAATGGGGAAAGGAAAGTCTTTTGAATAAATGTTCCTAGAAATTTGCATATATATAAGAAAAAAATGGACTTTAATGCCTAGCTCAAGCCATTCACAAAAATTAATTAGAGATGAAACCAAGTCCTAAATGTAAAAGCTAAAACTAAAAAGCATCTAGAAGAAAGCACAGGAGAATATCCTGCCAACTGTGGGATAGGTAAATATTTCTTAGGACTCAGAAAGCAATCAGCATAAAAAGAAAAAATGGGTAAGTTGGATTTCATCAAAATTAAAGCATATGCTCATCAACTGATATCATTAGAAAATGAAATTAGAAAGCTGCAGATATGGAAAAGGTACCCAAAATACATGTATCTGACAAGGCATTGCATTCAAAATAAATAAAGAACTTGTACAACTCAGTAAGAAAAAGACAAATAGTTCAATTTTTAAAATTATCAAAATATTCACAAAGCACTTCACAAAGGAAGACACGTGAACGCCAATAAGCAAATGCAAAAATGATCAACATCTTTAGTCCTCAGGAAAATATCTACTGAAACCGCGATGAGCCACCACTACATACCCACTGAGAGCTCATGTGCAAAACGACAGCACCAAACGCTGGCAAGGATGTGGAGAAGCTTGAATGCTGCTGGTGGGATGGCTCAATGGTGCAACCTCTTTGGGAAATTGACTTTTCCTTCTAAAGCTAACGTATGACCCAGCGATTCCACGTTTGAGTATTTTCCCCAAGAGATGTCCAAACACACATGCACAAAATGACCTATACATGTGCAGAAACGTTCATAGCAGCCTTATTCATCATAGCCTCGAACCGGAAACAACATGCGGCAAGCACAGTAAGGCGTGCCCTCTCCCAAAGATCTAAAACCAATAATCTAAGCGTCCACCTCAGAAAACTAGAGAAAGAGCAAGTTAAACCTAAACCAAGCAAAAGAAATAATAAAAGTTGAAGCAGAAAACAAAGATGAATTTCTGATACACACAACAACATGGATGAATCTCAAACACATTGTGCTAAGGGGAAAAAACACCAGACAAAGTCACATTCTGCATAATTCCAGTTATATGCAACTCCAGAAATGGCAAAACTAATCAATAGTGAAATCAAAACAGTTTTGTGATGAAGGAGATTAACTAAGAAGGAGCGTGAGAGTGCCTCCCAGGGTGGTGGTGAATGCTCTACATTTTGATTGGGTGTGAATTACAGGGGTCTAACTTTTGTTAAAATTCATGAGCTGCAAGGTAAAGATCTGTGCATTTCACTATAGTTAAGTGCATCTCAATTTTCAAAATATTTAAAACAATTAAAAATTTGGGGAAGAGATGTGTCACAAAAGTCAGAATAGTTTAGATTTTTAAAAGCAATACAGTGCCCACCTTGTATATTCCATGAATACCCTTAGCAGGGTCTAAGGCAGCTGCAGAATCAACTATGTTAATATATCTGCTACAGAAACATACAAAAAGTATTCACACTAAGTCCCATAAATCTTGTCATGTCACCTTGGGTCAGCTTTTGCCAGCCAATGAGGTTGCTGCAAACCTGTGGGGGAAAAATGTTTAATTTTCTGAGTTTGGGAATTTGGATTTCAGACAAGGAGCTGGGGTGCTGGTGCATACAGCAGTGAACAAGGACAGTTGAGGTGTGGGGGAGGGGACAGGAGTCCCTGGCGCTTCTGGGGAAACTCGGGGCTTCCTGGTGGCCAGGGTCCCGTGGGGCTGCAGCCGTCCAGGTCCTGCTGCACCCCAGCATCCTGTGAATGGGCCAGGAGTGGGGCAGACAAGCTCACCTAGGTTCTGCCATAAGTGGGGAGCAATTTCCATTTAGGGACCAAAGGCTCAAGGCCAGGGAGGGGGCAAACAGTCCTGTCTTCAGGGGGTGCTCTAAAGGGTGGTCTTACGCCCAACCAGGCATGCCTTATGCTCACAGCAAATTTTTAGTATTTCTTTAGGATAAATTTCTAGAAATGGAGTTGTTTGGGGAAATGTGTGCATATTTTAAACTGTAATTGATATTGACATTGCCTTTTGATTGATATTGTGAAAACCTTCAAAAAAAATGTAGATCCAGTCACCTTCCCACCAAAGGCCACTTCCCTGCTGATATTCAGTGTTTTATTTTTTGCCTATCTTGGCCAAAATGATGCATAACCTTAATTTCCACTCCTTAAATAATAGCAAGTTCGAGTTTATAGTATCCTCATCACGTGTGTGTCCTTTCATCATTTTAAAATGAATTGTTTGTCTTTTTCTTATTGATTTATAAAGTGTTCCTTGTTCATCACTGATATTAACCCTCGGCAATAGGCGACAGCAGAAAACAAAACTTTGCTAAATCTTTCAATTTAATTTATAGCAATTTTGCTGAACAAACTTTTTTAAATGTTTATTTTTGCATTTATCAATCCTTTCTTTTAATATTTGAGTTTTGGGATCATACTTAGGAGGCGTGTCCTCTACCCCAAAAGAATTTTGGGATCAAAAATCTTGGTATTGTTGAATCGTGGCCTCTGGGGACATTGGAAATAGAGAAATCTTATAATCATTATGACATCATGTAATGTTAGGAACAGAACTCTCAGGACCTGATATTTTGAAGGAATATTTCATTTGTTCATTTGGTCTCTCAATCATCAATTGAAAAAAAAATCAATGTAGTATTAATACCTGCCATGTGCCAAGCACTGGGCTGGGTGCTGGGGATACAGCTGCAAATGAACCAAAGTCCTGCCTCCTGGCACCCACCTGCAGAGGGTCACTTGCTGTATCTGTCCCCTGGTCACTGCTGGGGACACAGTCGGGACTGGACTCTGCAGCCTTCCAGGCTCCGGGCTTTCCAGATTCACCTGGAACATCTCCAGGGAAGAAATCTTGAGGAATGAGTTCCCCATCCCTGACAGGCAACAAACAAATAGGAGAGCTGGGTGCCAGAGACTCAGAAGAGGGAAGGGACGAGGGGGCGATGGAGTGAGGGCTGGGAGAGGCCAGGATGGGCCAGGCTGGTAACGGGCTAGGACCCCCGCCCTCAGGTGGGGGAAGGGCCAGCTCCAGCCCTGCCCCCGTCTGCTAACAGATGGCCGTCAAGTCGGTCCCGTTCCTGAACACAGACGTGTGGTCCAAGGAGCTGCTCTGGGCACTCACCAAGACCAGTCGGACCCAACAGGAGCTGCCCCCAGAAAAGGTAGGACCCCCGTCTCTCCTGAGGCAGCCTCTGACTACCCCACAGGCTGGCTCGGGGGGCTCTGTCCACAGCATGCCCAGGGCCCTGGGAAGGAACTGGTGCCCCCCAGAGAAGCAGGGAGCTTGGACAGTCCCAGAGCAGGGTGGTGAGGGTGGCCGCAGGGGCCGGGAGGGCCAAGTGAGCGGGGCCAGGCTGCTCAGAGGAGCCCATCAGAGGCAGGTCAGGCTCCAGACAGGATGCGAACCCTCCCACAGGCCTTCCTGTTCACCTACTACGGGCTGATCCTGCAAGCTGAAGGGAACACTGCCACAGTCAAGACACACCTGCGAGCCCTCCTGGAAACGTCCCACCAGTGGCCCAAGCAGAGGGAGGTGAGGACCCAGGCTCCATCCTGTCCCCACAACTGACCTGACCCTGGCCACAGGCTTAGCCTGATGTCTGATCACACACTGAACCCTAAACCTGATCACAGACGGAGTCTTCTCCCTGTTGACACCCTGATCCTGACCCTGGTCATACACTGAACCCTGATCCTGGCCACACACTGAGCCCCAATCTGGGTCACAACCTGGGTCCTGCCCCTGGTCACAGCCTGGCTCCTGGCCTTGGTCATACACGGAACCTTGACCCTGATCACACAGACTCAACTCTGACCCTAGTCACAGCTTGAGCCCTGACCCTCGGCACAGACTAATCCCTGATCTCACCCACAACTTGGGTCCTCTTCCTTCATCCCACATGCATCTCCTCATTGCTAGCCCTGGCACAGGTCTGCTCGGAGCTGGCAGTGAGGGATGATGGGCCTCCAGGGGTCCGCCTCTGCCTCCTGCCGCCCCTCAGCCCCTCACCAGTCCCCATGAGAGATGCCCCAGGGCATCTGAGTTGCATGTCCTAAAGGGCATGGGTGGGGGTGGATGCCCTGTGATCCTGGATGAGTCCCCAGACCCACCTGGGCCTCAGTTTTCACACCTGCCGGGTGAGGGGCCAGGCCCAGTCCTGTGACCCCACGGTCCCCTCATTAGTGGCCCTGGTGCCCCGCTCACACAGGGCATCGCTCTCACCCTGGGGCTGGCCGCAGTCCAACACCTGGACGATGTCTGGGCCATTCTGGAACAGTTTGGCCGGAGCGCGCCCATCAAGTGGAGCCTCCACAGCTTCTCCCAGAAGGTATGGGCCTGGGGACCTCAGAGACCTTACCAAGGGGCTGGGACAGCAGGACACCCACCTTCCGTGAAGGCTCAAGCCTCCAAGCTGAGACTTCTGGGGCGAGAAGTCCCAGCAGAGTGTGGCCTCCACTCCCGCCTCTAACCCACCTGCAGTGCGGCCCCTCTGTGCCTCAGTTTCCCTCTCTTGGATTGTAATTCTTCCCTCCCTGGCCTTTTGATGAGTGCCTGGCACATAGCGGGACTCAGTAAGGACAAGCCTAGCCATGCCTGTGATGGTGCTGAGAGTTTATCAGCGGCCGTTTGGCACTGACGTCTCCAAAACATGAGACACGGGTCAGAGAGCAGCCCCGTGACCCGCTATGGACAGTAGACAGCAGCACACCCGCCCCTCTGCACGGCACCCAGATCACTCCTGCTGGAGGAAACAGTGCCTGAGACTGTGCCTCGGGAGCCCTGAGGACAAGTGAGGGGAAGGTGGCTGCCCACGCCACGCCTGGGTCTGCTCATAGCTGACCCCTGACAACACAGCCAAGGCCAGAGACCTCAGGGTCCCGCAGCCAGCAAGTGGCAGGCCCTCAGAGGGCGTCTAGTCACTAATGAGCTACAATGGCCCTTAGGTGACTTCGGGGCAGGGGGATGGACCCACCCTGCCCCTCCCCCTCACTCTCTGGGTCTCACCCAGAACCAAAGCTCCACGTGTTCATTTCTCTGGGTCAGGCATGACCCTCCCAGGCCCTCAGCAGCAGAAGGAGGGGGCTGCATGCCAGACATTGCCCCGTCCATCAGGAAGCGGGGAGGGGGGTGAGGGATGGGCCCTGGTCTCCTGGGGAAGGGGCTACCTCAAGGAGGGGAGGTGAGGGCCTGGACACCGGCCAGTTCCAGCAGAGCCAAGCGCCCTGTGTACATCCAAGTGGCCGTAACAAATCCCATCCGACCCCCAAAGAGCCAATTCCATTTCCCCGTTTTCCTGCTGAGGTCAGTGGGGGCCCACCACCCCAACCCCTCAGGACACCCTGCCTCCAGTGCCCTGCCAGGGCCCAGGACTTCTACTCACCGCTCCCAGATGAGGGGTCTGCGGGGCCCTGACACTCATCTGCCCTCCTCCCCCGCGGCCAGAACTTGGAGGACCTGCGGTGGAAATGGGCCAGCAGCACCATGCTCCTCGCGTACGGCCAGGTGGCGGCCAGGGCCAGGGCCCACATCCTCCCCTGGGTGGACAACATCTTGTCGCGGATGATCTTCTACTTCCAGTACAGCTCCTGGGTACGGGCCGGGGCTGCCCTCTGGAGCGGCCCAGCACCCCACCACGCCCCCCTGGGACTGAGTCTGGACTCCAGCCCCTGCAGGTCCACCAGCACACCAGAGTCGGGCACTCGGGGCCTCCCAGGGCCTTGGAGCCACCTGCCTCCTGCCGGCTTCCTGGCCGCCCCCTTCCCAGCTGTCCACTGAAGTTCCCCGGGCACTCGGGATGGCCAATGCCCCCCAACGTCTCCTCTCAGAGCAAACCATGGGTTTCCCTTTTCGGGCAGGGGGAGGTGGGTATGGACAGGCTGGGGTGATTCTGTCATGCCATGTCGTGACAAGCCCCTGTCTCCACACTCTGCTCCAGGGGCCTCTGACCCGGATCGCTACGAGGGCCCCACAGGGCTGCTTCTGCCCCGGGGCGGCCACAACACAGCCCCAGGTCACCGTGCCGTGGCACTAGGGCTCGGGGCTCCTACGTCTTGAGAGACTTTCAGGCACTCTCCTAGTGTTTAAACCTTTCCACTTATTCACATTTTTTAAACAAAACCATGCACACCCGCCCCCCAACAAAAGCCCCCACATGTGGGCCCCCCACTAGTGCTCTCTGCCGCACCCCCTTTCAGCATTGCCCCTGCTGCCCTCGGGTCACGGCCCCATGCCCTCGCTTTCTCCTGCGCACCCCACGCTCTAGTCCCTGACACTGTCCCCACTGCCCGGCCCACCTCTTACCAGGACGAGACCCTGAAGCAGAGCTTCCTCGCCGCCGTCCTGATGCTCACGGTGGCCATCAGCCGGGGCGAGGGCGCCCACAGCTACGAGTTCTCCCAGGTCCCCGAGCTGCTGCAGTGTCTGATGGTGCGTGCCAGGCCCGGGCAGGGGAGGGTGAGGAGGGCACTTCTCTCACTTCCTTCCCACAGGGGAAGGGTGGAGGCATGGATTTCTAGAGCGTGCCCAAGCCCCTCACAGGCTTTCGAACCTGGGGGCACATGCATGTCCCCCGTGTCACTTTATTCTTACAGGCACCCTGAGCTGGCTACGTCCACCTCACAGGGGGGTGCAGCTGAGGTCAGAAAGGCCAGCGCCAGCCACTGTGCACGTGCTGACCTCGTGGAGGGCCCAGGCTGGTTACTAGTGCTGTGGCGCTGGAGGCACCGCGGGTCCCCCAGCGTGGTGGAGGAAACACAGGCGTGACTGGGCAGTTACAATAACCATAACAACCACACTAATAAAAACATTTCCTGACTCCTACGGGAACCCAGACACTGCTCTGCACGCCTTGCTTCCTGTGTCATACGCGTGCAACGAGGCCATGTTATTGATGAGTAGTCGAGGCTCGGAGCAGTTTGGAGACCTGCCCGAGGCCATGCAGCTAGGACGGGGTAACCGGGGTTTGGACCAGACCCGTCTGACTCCGGTGGCTTTGCCCTGCTTCTCTAGGCAGGGCCAGTTCACAGAGACTCCCCTGGTGGATGAGGGGCTGGAGCAAAATGCTGTGGTTCCCGGGGCTGCCCGGCACCGAGGTCTTTGGGCGGATGAGACCTGGTGTGGTAAGTGGGATGGGCCAGGCCTGAGTGGCTCAGCCATCACCTGGGACTTGCAGGTTCTGATGGAGAAGGAGCCCCAGGACGCCCTGTGCACGCAGAGTCGCCAGCAGACCCTGCACATCATCTGCAGCCTCTGGTAGGCCCCCGGCCCCACGCAGGGCCCTGCAGCGCGTCACAGCAGCCTCCGTTCGGGCTTGGTGCTGGCCGCACAGCGAGGTGGGGGGAGGCAGAGGTTGTGCACCTGCTCTGTGCTAGGCACCATTCTCGGTTCTGAGGACCCAGCCGTGTGCCAGCAGGGAACATCCCAGTTCTCCGAGAGCTGACACTCAAGGAGAGGGGACAGACAGTAAGTAAACCACACATAGCAGAGGCTGACGCAGGCACTGAAGGAAGACAAGGCGGGGGGAGTGAGCCGGTGAGGGGATGTAAAATCCTCACGGTTGAGGGTAGATGAGGCGCAGCGTTGGGTCAATGAGAATTGGTTGACTGAACACTGATTTACTGGGCACCCACATGAGCTCGGTGCTCTCCTGGGCTCTGGGACACAGCCTGAGGCTGTGTGAGGCTGCCCTGAGAGGGGACTTTGGGGCAAAGACCTGAAAGGGTGAGAGCGTGAGCCCTGCACGTGCTCAGCTGAAGCAATGGCAAGTGCAAAGGCCCTGTGGCTGATGCACACCTGGAGGACCAGCAAGGGGACCAGGGGGGCTCCAGGCAATGAGTGAAAGGCGAGGACTGATGGATGAGGTCCCAGGAGTCATGGGGAGGGTTGTGCATACCTCCGCAGGTGGGGCTTTGGGGGGATTACGTTTGAGAAGGAATGTCTGGCCTCGGTGTGGGGAGTAGATGGCGCTTCCAGCAGAAGAAATGTGGAACTAGTCAGGACCCCTAGGACAGTCTAGTAGAAAGGTAACAGGTGATCTTCTCAATAGTAAGAAGTCCTTAAATCCTGGATAAATTGTGAAGTCTAGTATCAAGACCTGCTGGAGGACTGAACGCAGCCGGGAGGGAGGGAAAGGAATTGAGAGGGTGCCGAGGCCTGTGCCCCAAGCCACGAGAAGGATGGCCATCACTGTGGTCTGGGCTGAGGTTGGGACGCTGCTTAGACATCAGGTGAGAAGCAGTGGGCAGCTGGTGACGTGAGCCTGGAGTTCAGGGGCGAAGCCCAGGCTAGAGACACAAGTTGGGATCATCAGCACCAAGGAGCTATTTAAGGCCAGGGGCTGAAAGGAGAAGTGGGCCAGAGCTCACCGCAGAGGCGGGGCGAGGCCGGGGAGACGGCCCGTGCACAGCGGAAGGCCGGGAGTCTGCCGGACGCGAGGAAGGCAGGCGCTGCCTGGGGCTTAAGGGCTGATTTCATGGCCCCTCCCCAGTCCCCAGCCCCCAGGCTCACCACCACTCTCTGTCTTCCCAACAGTAAGCTGAGGCCAACCCTGAACTTGGAAAAGAAATCGAAGCTGCTCTCCACCTGCTTCCGCAGCGTGTTTGCTCTGCCACCGCTGGAAGCCCTGGAGAAACACACCTGCCTCTTTCTGGAGCCGCCCAACATAGAGGTGCGGCCCCCCGCACCTGCGCCCTGAGCCAAAAGAGGCCTCTCTAGCAGGGCACTCTGCCTGCTGCTCACGGCTTGGGCGGGGAAGGCTGGACCGGCAGGGTCCCTGCCATCACCCCACACCCCAGGCTGGGGGACCCTGGGCAGTTTTTTAGTTGCTCTGAGCACCTGCATGTTTGCCCACCTGTGACGGGGGTGATGCCAATAGAACTGACGGCACTGAACACCAGGCGGCTGAAATGAGCCACTGGGAGCAGTGCCTGGCGGGGAGGGGTGCTCTGTGCGTGGCAGTATGCACGGCCTCCCTCCCTCTGCCGACCTGAGAGCGAGTTGTGCTGCTCAGCCCTGCAGGTCTCCCAACATGCTACATGGCAGACCAGGCTGGAGTTTTCCTCCAAGCTCCCCAGCAGCCTAAGGGAAGCAGAGAGGATGGGGGATAATTCTCTCTAAGGGATGAGTTCCCCAATCTCATAGGAGTCGAAGAGACCCAACTCAGCCACGAAGTCCTTGCAATACCTGGGGCAAGTCATCTTCCCTGAGGGCGGGCTCAGTCTCACCATGCATCTCCTCAAGCTGGTCATCCCCCACCCAGGACTCACCCAGCCCACCCTGACCTGACCCCTGGGAGGTTGGAAGAAGGAGCTCTGGGATTGCTGTCAGCGCCCTGGCCAGCCGCCCACACTGTCACCACCAGGGGCGCGTATGGCTCGCAGGGTACAGTCTCCGCACCCAGCCTCTGAGTGCCTGCTGCAAAGGGCAGGGCAGCTGGTGTTAACTGAGCGCCTACTATGTGCTAGCCCCTCTAGATACTTTACATCACCTTCCCAGTAGTGACCCAAGGGTGAGGAAACAGGCGCAGGGAAATGAAGCTGTCTGGTGGGAGAGTCAGGGTTTGAACCCCTCACATGCTCCCCCAAGGCTGAGTTCAAGCTGGAACTGGACACACTTTGGATGAGGGGGATGAGAGAGAGAGGGGTCCCCTGGGCCCAGGACACCACAGCCACAGCCCTCCAGAAAGGTAGTGTCTGCCCCTACCCCAACCCCACAGAAGTCCAGAGTGTCCCATGACCAACTAACACAGTGACACTGCGGCTAGCTCACCCAGAGAGCGCCACCGGCGCCGGGGGTTCCCACGCTGGGAGCTGGGAGCACGGTGCGGGGCTCCTGCTCACACCCACCCACTGCCGGCCTCCACCCCGCAGGTGGGGCTGGCTTCATGGTCTTCTCAGGTGAGGGAAGTGGCTCAGAGGGGAGGAGCAAGTTCCCAGGCTACCCAGACAGGGAGTGGCCCGAGCCCCAGGGCTCTGCTCCAGGTGGGGCCTGGATGGGAGGGTAGACGGGGGTATTTCTGAGGTCCCCTCCCTCCCTGCATGCATGTGGCAACAAACCAGTAAAGATTGGGGACCCAGAGTGTAAGACCAGCAACCAGAGCCGGCTCCATCACTCGCAGGGCCCAGTGCAAATTAAAATGCCAGCCCTTGTTTAAAACTTGCTAAGGATTTCCAGTTGGTGACAGCAGAGCATTAACCCAGTGCAGGGCTCTTCTGAGCCCAGGGCCCCGAGGGACTGCCCTGGTCACCCGCCCTTGAAGCCAACCCTGCTGGGAATGCACTCTCCTGGGCCACTGAGAAATCTGCGCCCCTCGGTGATCCCGCATGCCTCCCTGCCCAGCGTCCACGTCTGCCTAATGGGGAACTTGACGGCCCCTTTGTGGGCAGGGGGGTGAGCTCTGATGGGTGGCAGCCTGGTATGTGCAGGCGGTGGGCACCATTCAGGCCCTGGGGCAGCCCCTGACCCTCAGTCCACCCTAGGCTTGGCGTGGCCTCAGCCGCCCCTCACCTCTGCACAGACCCTGTTCAACAAGACCGCGGAGGCGCTGGACCACATGCTGCAGAGCTTCATCACGCTGAACCCCACGCACAAGGAGCTGCACTTCCTGCTGTCGGTGAGGATGCAGGGTGCCAGGCAGGGTGGGGGCAGGGCCCAAGGAGGGGAGGCTGGTTCTGCGGGAAGGTCAGAGGTCAAAGCCAGCGGGACTTCACCACGGAGCCCTGAGTGAGGACTGAGGCGTCCTGGGCAGAGAAGGGACGGGCAGGGTCCCCTGGGAGGAGGCAGGGCAGGGCAAGGTGAGCAGCACGGATGAGGCCAGCAGGAGAGTGGAGGGGACTCCAAGCCCTGGAGAGGGGAGGGCGC
Organism: Cheirogaleus major; assembly: GCA_963574435.1. NCBI lineage: Eukaryota > Metazoa > Chordata > Mammalia > Primates > Cheirogaleidae > Cheirogaleus > Cheirogaleus major. The sequence continues at coordinate 68,731 of CAUYPO010049637.1, read as the reverse complement.
AGAGGGGAGCAGGGCTCGGGGGATGGTGGGGCTAGGGCAAGGGTTAGGGCAAGCAGGGGCCAGACCTCAGCAGGCTTGGGAGCCTCGTCAAGCAGATAGGTGGAGGTGAGGCGGGGCTCCCGACCTGGGTGCCCAGATGGAAGTCGAGGGGTGGGAACACAGACAGGAGGAAACCCCATCTGCAGGTCCCTCACCTCGAGCCGCAAGATAGCATGTCCGTCCCCTGGGAATGCCAGACACAGACCCCAGCTGTACCAGGAGTGGCAGGGGATGCCATCAGTGATGTCACAGATGTTTCTCTGGGACTTCACTGGGTTACAGAATCTCCAAATACCATACATCCTCATTCTACTTCAGAATCAAAACTCTAATCCTACGTCGCCTTTAAAAAGAGGCTCAGATTTGGCTTAACACTATTCAGCATAACTGTTTCAAGATGCCTTTGTATTCCATTATAATGCTATGCACATATTTTGTGCATGGAAAAACACTACTCTGAAGGGGGTGCATGGCACAGAACAGGTTAAGAACCAGGAGCCTCAAAGGGCTTTGAGCAGGAGGGGATGTGTCAGCTACAAAAGGAGAAAATGAGGACCACTCCTGTGGCGGTACTGCCTAGGTGCAGACTGATTGGCAGAGGGACAGGGAAAACCAGGGGACAGAGCCTGCCAGAGGATGGAGCCCAGGTGGATGGGCGGGGCCTGGGCCGATTGGTGTGGCCTGGCTGATGGTGGGGGAGGCCTGGCCATCCCCTGCTGCAGCACCGCCCTGCACCCCACTCCCCGCCCCTGCCCGCCCCGCAGCACATGTACATCTGGCTGGTATCAGAGAAGGCGCACGAGCGGCAGCGGGCTGTAAGCAGCTGCACCAGCCTCCTCAAATTCCTGAGGCACAACATCCACCTGGACGTGAGTACCCAGCTCAGCACCCCACACCCACACCCCTACACTGGCTAGGCCCCCTGCCCTGGAGCCCAGGGGCTGACCAGAGCCACCTTCCTCCCAGAGCCTGCCAGGGCTCGTGGGGTTCAAGGCCCCTGGGCACTTGCCTCCAGGACAGGGTGGGTCCCTGAGTCCCCTGCAGCCCCCTCTGGGCTCAGGCTGGTGGACACCCAGGTGGTCTCCCTCTTTCCATGCGGGGAAAGAGGCTGAGGGTAGAGGAGAAGAGCTGCTCAAGGCCTCACAGCTGGCCCTGACCGTGACCCAGGAGGCTGGGCTCTTGTCCATACACCTTGAGGCCTCAGGCAGGTGTTTCTCCTGTTGGAGCCTCAGCCTCTCACCTCTCACCTATAAAATGGACGGAAATGACTTCTCCTTAGAGGGCTGCAGTGGGAGCCAGAGGAGGTAGAGACTGTGAGAGGGCCCCTTGGCTGTGAGGCCTGCACCAGAATGGGGGCCCACCTTGCCTCCACCCACACATACCCCAGGGTGGGCCCCCCATTTCATGGTCCCCACTAACTCCAATCTGTGGCTGTTGCCTCGGGGCTGCATGAACATCAGCAGGTGTAAGAGCCCAGACCAGCATCAACTCCTTAGGGAGAGCCAGGGAGACAAGGAAGTGGGTTCCTCACCCTGCTGCCCAGCCGGCTGCCTGGTCCAATGGAGGCAGGAGCTAGCGTGCGAGGGGGGAGTGGGGATTGTTCTGTCACGGGAAAGCCACTGCACTCCGAGGAGGAGGAGGACCCCTCTGGATGGGCTCAATGTGGCTTCAATTCGCTCAAAGTCCATTTCCACACCACTTGCCCGGGTAAGGCAAGCGAAGTAGTTGCCTTGGGAGCAAAATTCCAGGGGCACCAAAAAATCCGTAATCAAGATAAATCATATTGTAATGTGATGTTTTTAAAAATCAACTCAGTAAAATGGAAAATAAATAAATAAATAAATAAATAAAAATCAATTCAGCAAACTATGGTTCAGGGGTAGGCCACTTGTATTTGTAAATAAAATTTTATTGGCACAAAGGCCAGAATTAGGGTAAGGCCAATGAGGCAGGGTCATTGCAAGTGCAAGGTCAGGTCCTGCCTTTGCTAAAAATGTTGAGACTTTGTTCATCCTGGAGTTTTTTGCATTTCTTTTGATTTTTCTCGATATTGCATTAAAATATTATTTCCCTTGATTTCCGAGGTTTTGGCAACCCCTTATATTTTGCCCAGACCCCTGTCCCGGGCCCTGCCACACAATTTGAGGTGATCACTTCTGACGTGGTGCTGGGGTGAGCACATGGCGGGTGGGGACTCTGTGGGTGGGCTTTGCTGTCAGTGGCTTCCTATACTCTCGACACAGCCAAAGGAGAACTTCAAGCGGATTGGGCAGCTGGTGGGCATGCTGGGGATCCTCTGCCGGGACCCAGATGGGGCCACCCAGCGCTCCAGCCTGGAAGGGATGGGCCATCTCTACAAGCTCCTGATGTACCAGAAAGGTGAGCCTCCCGGCCTCCCTGGCTCACCCATCTCCCACCACAGCCTCAGGCAGACCCACACCAGCACCTCCGGACTCAAGCTTGCCCCAGATCTGTCCACAAACACAACCCTGATCTGCACCATAACCCTACAATGGCCTCACCCTGAGCCCTGTCCCCAAACTGGGGCACAGGCCTGACCGTGATTCAAATGACCCTACCCTAACTCTGCCCTGCCCCAACTAGACCCCAAGCCCACTGTTGCCTGGCTCTCACTCCACCCTGCCCCTGGCCAACAGGGGAAGCCCCACAGGTAGAATCGCAGAGCCCCAAGATGCTCTCCCAACCCATTGAGGATGGAGCCCCCGTCTGGGGCAGTGGGGACCAGAGGGCCACTCCTCCACCCTCCCAGGAGACAGAGTTCCCAAAGGAGAAAGACCGCATCTTCCAGCTCAGCAGCTCTGAAGTCATCAAGGTCAAAGCCCTTAGAGTCGTGGGCAGGGCCGGGGGGGGGGGGGGAGGCGTGGCCAGGGCACAGCCCTGTGTGTGGGGGTGGGGGATAAACTCGCCTACTCTCTCCTGTGTTGTCAAAGTGGAGCCAGCACTAGCTGGATGCCTGCCATCCTCCAGGGGCTTCACAAACATTACCACACCCCTTCCTCAACTCTTCCAACCTTCCCCGCACTGTTCCCATCTCCCATTGCAGCCCCCACCTCGTGTTGTGATTTGAATTGTATTATCTTCGGAACATGAGGCTCAGGGCAAGGGGGATGTGGGGCGACGCTTCATGGAGCCTCCTCAGAGTCACCTCTGAGATGGTGACCGTTGTCTGCCCGTGGTCGGTGTCGAACCCTGACTAACAAAGACCCCCGTTCTCGGCTCTCAGTCCCTGCTAGACCTTGAGCACTCCAGGCTGGACATGGGGTCTACTGCGGCCTGGTGGTAGAGCTGGCCTTCAATAAACACCCATGAAATTGAGGCAAATTGAACCAAATGAAGAAGAAGTAGCAGCACATGGCTACTCAGTGCCCCTGTGGCACTTGATCTGGTCCCAGCTGACTCCAGAACCCCTGCTCTTGGCAGCCGTAGTGAGCTGTCAGAGTGCTGAGGCCCATCTGGAAAAATGTAGTGTGGAAAATCTAAAGCCCTGGGGCCAAGACATCCACTGTCTCTGCCCAGCAGGGGAGCACTTGGCCTGGCTGCAGTTTATGTCAAAGAGCCAGGGCAGAGGCAGGGCAGGGCAGGAAGGGCTTCACTGGCTGCCAGCTCAGTGGGATAAGCAGTGAAGGACTTCAGAGCACCCGGGCCCTCAGGGGGTCTCAGTGACTAGGAGCATAAAGTCCAGGACCTGGGAAGGGGCAGCCTGCTCCAGCCTGTGTGGTCCCTTTACACAGATTACGGTGTCTAGTTCAGGCTTTCCCTGGGCAGATGGGAGTAATGAGAGGGGTAAGGACTGGAGGGTCTGCTAATCATGAGATGGCAAATGTGGGAAGGATTGGGTTGGAGAACAGATACTTTGGCCTGGTTCTTGTCCCAAATTTGTTCCTAACTCTTTACACCTTCATCATCATCACTGCTATCACCACCATCACAACCATCATCACCACCACCATCACCACCACCACCATCACCATGACCACCACCATCATTACCACTATCACCACCACTATCATCATCATCACCACCACAATCACCATCACCACCACCACCACCAACACTACCATCACCATCACCACCACCAATACCACCAGCACCACCACCACCATCACCATCACCACCACTACCACTGTCACCACCACCACCACTATCACCATCACCACCACCACCACCATCACCACCACCATCACCACCACTATCATCATCATCACAACCGCAATCACCACCACCACCACCATCAACACCACCATCACCACCACCAATACCACCAGCACCACCACCACCATCACCACCACCACCACTACCACTGTCACCACCACCACCACTATCACCATCACCACCACCACCACCATCACCACCACCATCATCACCACCATCACCACCACTATCATCATCATCATGACCGCAATCACCACCACCACCACCATCACCACCACCAATACCACCATCACCACCACCACCACCATCACCAGCACCATCATCACCACCACCATCACCAGCACCATCATCACCACCACCATCACCAACACCATCATCACCACCACCATCACCACCACCACCACCATCACCAGCACCATCATCACCACCACCACCATCACCACCACCACCATCACCACCACCACCACCATCATCACCAACAACAGCTGTGAGCCCCTTCACCATCACCACACCATCACCATGACTATACCATCATCACCACACCATTACTATGACCCTACACCATCCTTCTCATCACCACTGCCACCTCCATATCATATTTATTCATGGCCTTAATTAAAGTAAGACACCTCAAAAATCTTTTTCAATTCTGAGATTGTAGTATTCTGGGATTCCAAGAGTCTAACCACCATTCCAAGTTGAATTTCTTCATAAACATTCTAAATGCTAAAATTCTAAGCAGAAGTTTAACATTCTAGCAAACAATTTTAAATTTAATCTTATAACAGATGTTCTAACCAGATTTATAATAGCCTAATATTCCAAAAACAAAGTTGTTACAAACTACAAAGATTCCATTAAAATTACTTTAACATTCTAACCAACATACTAATAACCTAACATTCTCACATTGTACCAAATTTTAGAATTACAAGATTCAAATAAATATCCATATATCCATTATTTAACACTTATTTTTATATTCTAATATACATAGAAACATCCTAACAGATTTTCAAACATTGCAACAAATAACCTAACATGCAAAGAAGCCTTTTACCATCCAAACATCCTTGCAAAGTCATAATTTTCTATTAGGCTTCCCTCTTATCTCTCCAGCATCAGCATCCTCACTTCTCCTGATTGGAAGATGCTGAATCCACACTGTCCAATAGGACTTTCCGGGAGGATGGATGTATTCTATCTCTATGCTATCCAAGGCAGCCACTGCCCACATGGAGCTTTGAGCACTTGAAATATGGCTAGTACCACTGAGGAACTGAGTTTTTAGTGTTATTTAATTAAATGTAAATTTAGACAGCTTCATGTGGCTGGTGGCAGCAATGCTCACAATCTTTCCAGAAGGTTCCCACCTGTGCAGCAGTGACCTGGCCCAGGACCTCCCTCCAGGAGGCTGTGGTCTAAGGCTGTGAGGCAGGGATCAGAACCACCACCTTGCATTTCCCCGAGAGCCCCTTCATCACCCCTGAGCAGCTCATGGTCTGCTCGTGGAGGTGAGACCCCCCCCATCTGGACCTTGAGAGCTGCTCCTAGAGCACAGAGCAGAGTCAGCATCCAGGAGTGGCCCTGCTGTAGTTACAGGGGCCCTGAGTCCCAGACCCAGCCTCTCCCACCACCTCCACACTGCTCCACGGCCAAGGGCAGTTCGTGCACTTTCTGGGCCTGGGGTTGGTACAGATGACCTTGAAGATCCTTCACAGCTATGAAGTTCACGTTCTCTTTGGTTAAAATTCTCATAAGGAGGACACGGGCTGGTGGTGGGGGATCACCGCTGGTTGAGGCTGGCAGATGGGGAACCCCTGTGAGGAGAGGGGAGGAGGCTGGCCAGGCCACCTGGGTCCCGGGACAAGTTCAGGATCTGAGTGAAGAAAAGAGGCCTGGGCCATGGTTGGCTCTGAAATACGTGGAGATGGTAGGCTGAAAATCACTGGGCACGTGTTTGGGGACCCAGAGAGTGCTCGGAAGCCTGGATGTGCCAGAGACTTTGGAGCTGGGGCAGAGGAGAAGGGGTGACACAGAAGTGGGGGAGGCAGGTGCCGCACAGGGGCCCAGAGTGATGGGCTCTGCCCACCCCCACTGCTGCAGGAGATCACACAGCATCTCGCAATGACGGACCTGAATGATGTCCTCTGGACGGCCATCAACAGCCTGGGCTCCAGAAGCCCCTTCCGTGTGCAGGCGGCTGCCGAGATGCTACTTGCTGTGGTCGAGGAGCATGGGGTCAAGCTGCAGACCGTGAGGGCGCTGGGGTACCCGCGAAGGGCCGGGCCAGGGCAGAGGTTGGGCCCAGCACTCAGCCTCTAGGGGCTCAGGACCTTGGGCATGATGTGGGGGACATAGGTCCCACCTAGGCAGCAACAAGTCTGACGGGTTCAAATGAATGAATGAGTGAGGGCCCACACAAGTGCCCCGGGTCCTGGGTGGTGACTGTGGCATCATGGGGTGCACACACCTCAATCCAGCAGCTGCTGCAGGCCCTGATGTGGAGGCGGGGTGGGGAGGAAGGGAGGACACAGACCAGACTCTCATGGAGATGACATCTGATGGGGGTGCCAGACACGCAGGCAGGTGTCAGCAGGACAGCATGGCAGATGCAAAGGCCAAGGGGGTCCCGAGGGTGGGCAGGGTGTGCCCCAGCACGAAGCTGCCTCATGCCAGTCTGCAGACTGTAGGGCTCTGCAGGGATACTGCGCCCAGGTCAGGATAAGCCAGACTGGCATGCACAAGGCAGGCGGCTCTCTGGGCATGGGAGCGGTGGGTGCAGAGGAGTGACATTCAGGGGGACTGTGTCTGAACCTTCCAGTGACTGGACAGTTGGGACAGAGTATGAGGACCTCGAATGCCATGCAAGCTGTGGGGACCTGCTTCCCTCAGACCCGGACACCCTTAGACCAGGCGTCCAGGGCAGGCAGTGCCTCCCCCATCAGACCGCTTAGGACAGGACCATAACTCAAGGGGCTTCATGCCCATCAGGGCAAGAAAGGCCCCCACCCGCCTCGTTAGGGCTCCCAGGGCAGGCCGGGCCTTCCCTCAGACCACCCCTCCCCACACAGGTGGCCAACATGGGCCGGGCCATCCACCTCCGCCTTTGCTCTGTGCGCATCCCCCAAGCCAAGGAAAACACCCTGCGCGCCATCACCCTGCTGGCCCGGAGCCACATTCCCGAGCTGGTGGCGACCTTCCTGGATTTCTCCATCCCCCTGGACAGGTGCCAGCCCCACCTTGCCCCACTGCCCCCTCCATCCTCTGCCAAGCAGGGTTCGGGACCTCTGCCCTCCTGGCTGCCTAGGGCTGGGTGCAGGGAGGGAGCCCACACCTGCTAGTGTATCTCACACCTCCTGGGGTGGGCACTGGGCAGGCACTGCTCACCATTGTCCTATCCATGCTCCCCAGGAATCACTCTGCCCCAGCCTCGACCACCCCATCACCTGATAGAGAAGGGGCCCAGGACCCGGGATGCTCCCGCAAGACCCCAGCCAACACCAAAGCCTCACCACCCATCAGCAAAGACCCCTCTGTCCCATCCTCATCCTCCAGCATTCTCTTCTTCCTGCTCCTCTGAGGACCCCCACAACCCCCACGACCCCCACAGGCCACCACTGTCCTCTCAGGCAGCGCTGGCTTCTCTCCCACAGCCCTGGGAACCCTGGGCCAAGAGGTGGGCTAGGGTCCTCGGCACTGCTCACGGCCCTGCCTCCTTAAAATCCTTGCTCTGAATCCTAGATCCTCGGTCTATGCCACCTGCCACCCATCCACCACACATCCACCCAGGTCACCCCTCACTCCTTGAAGAGGTAGCTCTTGGTCAGGGACACCCTCTCACTCAGTCCACCATCTGGACTCTTGGGGATCTTGCCCTCCTTCCCTCCTGACTTCTCTGGGCCTGGATCTCCTCTCTCCCAGCCACCTTGTCCTCCTCCCTCCCCAGCTGCCACTCCCACAGCCATGCCCTCCTCGTGGTCATCATCAGCTTCCAGCATCTCCGTGCCACCCCCAGCCACCTCCCAGCTCACTCCCGCCCCACAGCCCTGCAGCCCACTGCCCTGCCCACCTCTCACCTCCCCCACCTGTCCTCACCTACCTCCTTCCTCCAGCACAGGGTCCACCCTGCACACACCGCAGGTCCCTGGCCCCCAGCTGCCACCCTTGCCTCCTATTTCGCTAAAACGCAGGAGCCACAGGAAGAAGGCTCGCTGGCGCCCAAGCCTTGTTTCCAGGAAGATTTCCAATTTTCATGTGGAGATGCCCTTTTGTTTCTGTTAGTAATTTCTAGCATTTTTGCATTGTGATCAGAGAGTGTTGTCTGTAATACTTCTACTTTATGGAATTTACTGATCTTCTAAACACTTTTTGTGACTGTCCCGTGGGCACTTGAGAAGAAGGTGTGTTTTCTATTACCAGGTGTAGAGTTTGGTATCCAGGCATACCTCGGAGGTATCACAGGTTTGGTTCCAGACTGCCGTAATACAGCGAGTCACACAAATGGGTTGGTGTTACAGTGCACATAAAAGTTATGTTTGCACTGTACTATAGTCTATTCAGTGTATAATAGCATTATATCTTTAAAAACAAGGTACATACCTTAATTTTTTAAATATTTCCTTGCTAGAAAACTCTACTGATCATCTGATCATCTTTAGCAAGTCATAATCTTTTTGCTGGTGGGGTTCTTACCTCGATGTCGATGGCTGCCAACTGATCGGAGTAGTCATTGCTAAAGGTTGGGTGGCTGTGGTCATTTCTTAAAATAGGACAACAATGAAGTTTGGCACATCAATTGACTCTTCATTTCACTGTAGATATTTCTCTGTAGCATCCGATGATGTCTGATAGCATTTTACCCACAGTAGAACTTCTTTCAAAGTTGGACTCCATCCTTTCAAACTCTGCCACCGCTTTATCAACTAAGTTTATAGAATATCCTAAATGTCATTTCAACAGTATTCACAGCATCTTCACCAGGAGTAGATTCCATCTCAAGAAACCACTTTCCTTGCTCATCCATAAGAAGCAGCTCCTCATCCACTCAAGTTTGATCATGAGATCTCAGCAATTCAGGAACATCTTCAGGTTCCACTTCTAGTTCTAATTCTCTTGCAATTTCTACCACATCTGCAGTTACTTCCTCCAACTGAAGTCTTGAAACCTCAAAATCATCCATGAGGGTTGGAATCAATCTCTTCCAAGCTCCTGTTAATGTTGATATGTTGACTCCCTCATGGATTGTGAATGTTGTTAATGGCATCTAGAATGGTGAATCCTTTCCAGAAGGTTTTCAGTATAATTTGCACAGATCCATCAGACGAATCACCATCTATGGCAGCTGTAGCCTTATGAAATGACTCCTTGATCCGTGGGCTGCAGAATGGATCTTGTGTTGATGGGCATGAAAACAACATGATCTCCTTGTACATCTCCATCAGAGCTCTGGGGCGAGCAGATACACTGCTAATGAGCAGTAATATTTGAAAGGAATCTTTATTTCTGAGTAGTGGGTCTCATCAGTGGGCTTAAAATACTCAGGAAACTATGCTATAAACAGGCTTTGTTGTTCGATTTCTCGAGCACAGGCAGAGTAGATTTAGCATCATTCCTAAGGACACTAGGATTTTTGGAATGGTAGATGAGCACTGGCTTCAACTTAAAGTCACCAGCTGCATTAACTCCTAACAAGAAAGTTTGTCCTTGGAAGCTTTGAAACCAGGCACTGATTTCTCCTCTCTAGCTAGGAAAGTCTAGATGGCATTGTTTCCCAAAAGAATGAAGAACATTGAATATCTGTTCTTTAGTGTAGCCACCTTCATCAGTGATCTTAGCTAGAGCTTCTGGATAACTTGCTGCAGCTTCCACATCAGCACTTGCTGCTTCACTTTGCGCCTGTATGTCATGGGGACGGCTTCTTTCCTTAAATTTTATGCACCAAGCTCTGCTAGCTTCTAGCTTCCGCAGCTTCCCCATCACTCTCAGCCTTCATAGAATTGAAAAGAGTTAGGGTCTTTCTCTGGATTAATTTTTGGCTTAAGAGAATGTTGTGGCTGGTTTGATCTTCTACCCAGACCACTAAAACTTTCTCCATATCAGCAATAAGGTTGTTTTCACTTTCTTATTGTTCATGTTGTAGCACTTTTAATTTCCTTCAAGAACTTTCCCTTTGCATTCACACTTGGCTGCTTGGCCCAAGAGGCCTCACTTTGGCCTGTCTCACCTTTTGACATGCCTTCTTCAACAAGCTTAATTATTTCTAGTTTTTTATTTAAAGTGAGAGACATATGACTCTTCCTTTCACTTGAACACTTACAGGCCATTATAGGGTTATTAATTGGCCTAATTTCAATACTGTTGTGTCTCAGGGAATAGGAGGATGGGAGGACAGGGAGAGAGACAGAGACAGGGGAATTGCCAGCATGTGGAGCAATCAGAACACACACATTTATTGGTTAAGTTTGGCATCTTATATGGGTGCAGTTCATGGTGCCCCAAAACAATTACAGTAGTGACATCAAAGGTCACTGATCACAGACCACCATACCAGAGATAATAATCTTGAAAAAGTTTGAAATATTGTAAACATTGCCAAAATGTGACACAGAGACACAAAGTGAGCACACACTGTTGGGAAAATGGTGTCAATAGATTGCTCAACACAGGGTTGCCACAAACCTTCAATTTGTAAAGAATCACATCTGCAAAAGGCAATAAAGTCCAGCACGATAAAATGAGGTGTGCCTGTGTGTCCATAGGTTTCCCTTATTGTGTTGTTTGGGTTTGCTGCATCCTTAATTAATTTTTCTGTCCTCTTGATCTGTCTTGTACGGAGTGTTTGTTAAAGTCTCACTAAAGAAACAGTACTGTGTTTCTATCCATGCATCCTTGCAACTTCTGTAGTTTTATTTCATAAAGATAGTTGCCCTGTTATTTGGTGCTTCCAATAAGTATTCCACCTTCTCTATGAATTGTGACTTTTAGCATTAAAAGGTACCCTGCTTTGACACACTTAATGTTTCGAGGACTTGGATTCTACTTTGTTATTAGGATGACTACCCCTGGTTTTTATTTTTCCATTTGTCTAGTATGCATGTGTCCATCTCTTTGTTTTAACCTTTTGGAATCTCTTTGTTTTAGGTGTGCCTCTTGTATATAGCATTTAGTTTGTCTTGATTTGTGCCAAATTGAAAATCTTTTTTTTTAAATAGGTGAGTTAAGTACATTGATATATATGATATGGTTGAGGATTTTTTTCTTTATCTTTAAAATCTAATCATTTTACTAGAAAATGTCTCAGAGTTCATCATTCTGGGTTAATTTTCCCAGGTGTTTGACATATCCTTTGGTTATATAGATTTAGGTCCTTTTGTTGTTAATTCAGAAAAGTTTTCTTGTTTATAGTTTTAAATATTAATTCTGTTCCATTGATGTTTTTCTTCCTCAGGAACTCTAATGATACAAATACTCTTCTTTCCTTGCCTATCTTCCATTTCCACTACTCTCTGACACTTTTTACTTCTTTCAATTTTGTAGAGACAGAGTCTTACTCTGTTGCACAGGCTGGAGTGCAGTGGCACTATCATAGCTCACTGCAGCCTCCAACTTCTGAGCTCAAGCCATCCTCCTGCCTCAGCCTCCTGAGTAGGTGGGAGTATAGGTGCACACCACCATGGCCAGCTCATTTTTATTATTTTTTGTAGAAAGACAGAGTCTCGTTATGTTACCCAGGCTGGTCTTGAACTCCTGACCTCAAGTGCTCCTCCTGCCTCAGCCTCCCAAAGTTCTGGGATTACAGGCATGAGCCACCATGCCTGGTATCTTTTTACTAGTTTCCTAAATTCACATTCATTCTCTTAGTTGTTTTTCTTCCTTTCCCAAATGCCTCTTATTAAATTTTCACTTGAGTCTTATCTTTCTTGAACACCTTGTAATATTTCCTCATTTCTAATTTTTTCAGCTCTTTCATTTCTTTCCTGAATTCAATCAACTGTCTTTTCAGTTCTTATTGAATTTTTTATCCTTTTTTCAATTTATAATTCAGGATGGTTTTTCATATCTTTAAATGCTTATTTGAGTATATTTAGCTGCATTTGGAATAAATGTTGTCTTAGGGTTTTTCCTGCATCATAATTGTTTTTCAGGGGGAGTTTCCTTACTTTGTGTGCGTTGGTTTTTGTTTTCTGATTGTTTGCAATAACTCTATGGATATGTTAATTTTGTTCCCTTCGTATTTGTGCTCTTGGAGCATTTTATAGGATTTCAAGTTCAATGGCACCCTCTTCTGTCAATACATCAAAGTCCAGATAATTTAATAGACTTTTGGTTTTGGTGGTAGGCAAAATGTGCCCTCCAATTGTTTGGTTCTCTTTTCTATTGCAAGACCCTAAATATGTCCCTCTTACCTCTTTCCCTTTTATCACCCAATTTCCAAAGGATACTTTTCCTTTCTTTTTTGCCCTTTTCTTGCCCAAAAGCTGTGCACTTTGAAGACAACCCTTCAAATTGGATGTGCTTTTAAGTCCATTCCCTAGTTGGTGCTCTGATCTACTTGGACCTTCTTGGACCTTTTAGTAGTAGTAGTAGTAGTGTTTTTAAGACTTAGGGTGGACTTAGTCTTCTTGAAGGTGGTTTGTATCAACTTTGAGTCCTGTTGCTAGCTTCTCTCTTCTCTCCCCTCACACTGTTTCTCAGTCTGCTTCACTGTGGGCATTCTCTATATTTATGCTGAGGTCATAGTTTTTGTGTAGTTTTACGTTTTCCTTCTTCTTGTTCTGTATTGTTTTCCAAGGAAATTTTGGGAGGTAGAAACCTAGGTGACAAGCGTCATCTCCAGCTGCCTAGAAGTTTATAGTTGTTTTAATGATATCAGAATTTATTTCTTACTTCCTCAATTCTAAGAAGCACATTTTTCATATCTTGACATTTATGAAATAGAAGTGCATTTTACACTGATGGTGCCTTACACCTGAATTTGTGAAAGTCTCTGCTTGAGATTTTCAGACCACACTGGTGGTGTGAATTCAAACATCAAAACAGGTTTGCAGTTCAGATTCCCAGAAGATCCCCTCCTCCCACCCAGCGTGCCGATTGAAGCATGAAGGTTTTCTTGCTTTTTCTTTCTGCAGGGCAGAGTTCTGTTTGTTTGTTTTAATCACCCTTAAATTGTACATGCTGCCCTTTGGACCCCAGCTCTGTGTAGGGGTCTCCTGTTAGCCTCCCATCTTGGCCAATTTTTCTTTCTTAGAGGCACATGCAATAATGGTGAGGTGTACCCTAAAAGTAGAAACAGAGTTATACAATATGTACTCTTCCAATATCTTTCTGTTGTCTTGCTTCTTTTCCCTCCCACATTGCATATTTATGACTCATTGCATATTTATGACTTATGAATGCAATTCATTCATTTTTGTTGCTGTATAGTATTCCATTTTGTGAGTGCCAGTTATTCTGTTTCTGTAGGTGGACGTATGGGTTGTTTCCTGCTTGGTACTATGATCAAGAATGCTGCTGTGAACTTGCTTATACACATGCCCTGCTGCACACAAGCACTCAGTTTCCACAGTGTGTGCATCTGGGATAGAAATGTCAGGACTATTAAGCTATGCCTACATCCAACGTTAATATATGATGCAAATATCTTCCAAAGAGCTTGCTCTGATTCACACTCCCGCCAGTACTTTTTTGAGAGTTGCTGTTGCTCCACCTTTTCACCAACACTTAGCATCAACTTTTTAGCCAATCATCAACATTTTAGCCAATCTGGTGGTGCTATTAATCATACTGTGGGACTTATTTTCACATTGATGATTAAATAATGAAGAAGTTGGAAGTCTTTTCATTTCTTTTTGGCAATTTGGTACCTTCTTTGGTGACGTGCCTGTTCAAATATCCTACGCTGCATAGGACATTCTACTGCGTTGTCTACCACCACTGGTTTCCATGCCCTAGCTCACTCCATGCAAGGTCTGTCATTCCTTTGCTTTCTTTTTTTATGTTTTTATTTTTTTATTTCCTTTCTTTTGTTAGTACTGCATGGTATGCCTCTTTCCATACTTTTGATATTTCTACATTCTTTTGTTTTCTACATATCTTTTGTAAACAATATTTAGTTGAGTTTTGTGTAGCCTGCCAATCTCTGTCTTTAATTGGAGCACTCATTCTATTTACAGGTATTATAATTGTTAATATGTTTGGAATTGAATTTATCATCTTTACTCTTTCCAAAATATAAGTTAAAAAATAACCTTCAAATTTTTCAATTGAATTAACACGCTGCCAATTTTAATGCCCTTGCTGTTTATTTTAATTCTACGTTTTTTCATCTCACAATAAATACTCATTTAGAATTGCCTACATTTCACTACTTTGTTCTTCATTCCTTTTTAAAACTCAACCCTCCTACCTGAGACCATTTTCCTCTAGTTTGGATCTGCTGTTAGCAAATGCTCCCAGCTTTCATTGGAAAATTTCTTTATTTCACCCTCAATGATGAAAGACATTTTCACTGGGTATAGAATCCTAGGTCGGCAGTTATTCTCTTTCAGCATCCGGAAGTAACATTTCACTGTCTCCTGGCTTCCTTTGCTACTGTTGGGAAGTCGGCTGACATTCCTTTGCTCTTTTAAAGTTACAATGTTTTATTCTGTGACTGGTTTTTACAGTTTTCTCTTTGTTTTGGTTTTTTCTGTTTGGGGATTTGTTATTTTGTTTTGTTTCTTTGTCTGACATGTCACTGTGGTGTGTCTAGGAAAGGATTGTTGTTGTTGTTGTTTATCTTGTATTTAATTCCTATGCTGGAATGTTGTGGTTCTGGAAAAATCCAAACCATTCTCTCTCTAAATAGTGTTCTATCACCTTCCTTCTAGGGCACTGATTAGACATATTAGATATCTCACTATATTGTCTATTTTATTAATACTATCAGAGTCCTATCAGAACAAAGATAACACTCAAACTGGCTGAGGTGAGAAAAGTTTAATAAAAGAACTACTTGCCAAGGCTAAAGTTTAATGTGCCTGATAGAGCAGGTCCAGTCGCTTGGGAATAGTATAATAAACAACGCTGAGTCGTTACCACCTTCTAGATATGAAGGGGCAGGGAGTGGGAGTCCCTCCAGAACTGAGAGGGGATGTCTTTATGGAGAAGCCACCTGACAGATGGACATAGCAATCCTTTAGCCACCAGCAGGGAGCGAGCTGGGGTATACAATAAATACCCTGACTTCACTCCACTCTCACCTTCTGACCTTCTGCTAATGTTTGCCACTAGCCAAATCAACTGGAAGCCAGAGATCAAGAGAGCCTCTTGATGCAGTCTGTACCGGTCCTGGGGCACCGGGCAGGACCGGGAATGACAGACACTAGATCTGAAGAGGCAAACAGAAGATATCCAGCACAATTTCTTACCTCTTTTATGTGTTCCCATATTTGTGTCCTTAGTGCTGAATTCGGGATAATTTCTCTTGACCTATCTTCCAGTTCACTAATTTTCCCTCAACCATGTCTAATATGATATTAAATTTTTTCATTTAATTTTTTAAATTTCAGATTTGATATTTTTCATTTCTAAAATTTCTTTTATTCTTTTTCTAATCTGTATCATTTGTAGATTACTATTCCCTGGAGACATTTTTAAGCTTATATTTCATTTCTTTATTCCTAGTCAAATATTTGTTTTATAGTTCATGTCTGATCATTCTAATATCTGAGTTGTTGTCAGGTATATATTATCTGTTGTTCTTGCTGTATGTCACCTGTGGAGTCTTGCTTCTTTGCGTGTCTGATTATATTTGTCTATGTACTGGATATCATTTGGGGAGGGGAAAGTAGGAATAATTTGAGGCCTATAATGAAGATATTTTCCTCTACAGGGAATTTGCATTTGCCTCTGCCAACCACCTAAGGACCCTTCAGCCCAAGACTACCTTAAGCCAAATACGATGCCTGAGATTCCCTGGGTACCCCCAGACAATTCAAAACTGGCTGAAATCCACCTGGGCTTTTTCACATCCACTTCAGCATGCCCCTGGGAGTGGTAGAGGGTCTCCTATTAGATTACCTTGTGCAGTCTCTGAGCTTCAGTGTGTCTATCCCTTCATCCCACAAGGCTATCAAAACAAAAGATCTAATTTCTAGGGTTGTCAAATGCCCTCAAGGCATCAGTAGTTTTCCAGTCCCCTACCTCTCAAGATGATCATATTCCCCACACATTGGCCTTTCTCCAGCCTTTTCAGCAGAGGAGCCAATTAGAGTAACTTAGTGTACCATTACTGGAAGACAGGAGTCTTCCCATTTCTTTATTTTTTAACAGATTTATTGAAGTACAATTCACATACTATACAATTTGCCCATTTAAATCATATAATTCAATGATTTTAGTATATTACTTTATTAACTTTTTATTTGTAGTAAAATATATGTAACATAAAACTTGCCATTTCTACCACTCTTAAGTGCACAATTCAGTGAAATTAATTATATTTGTAATTGTTACACAACTATCACCACTATCTAATTCTAAAACTTTTTATCACTTCAAGCAGAAACTCTATAACCATTAAACAGTAACTCCCCATGCTCCCCTCCCCACTGCCCCTGGTCACCTCTAATTTACTTTTGTCTTTACGAATTTGCCTCTTCCAGATATTTCATGTAAGTGGAATCATATAACATTTGTCCTTTTGGGTCTGGATTCTTTCCCTTGGCATAATGTTTCCAAGGTTCATCCGTGCTGTAGCATGTATCAGAACGTCATTCCTTTTCACAGCTGAATAACATTCCATTGTATGTATAGACAACATTTTGTTTATCCATTTATCTGTTGATGGACACCTGGGCTGTTTCCACCTTTTAGCCATTGTGAATGACACTGCTCTCAACATGGGCATACGAGTGTATGTTAGAGTCCCTTCTCTCCATTATTTTGGGTGTGTACCTGGGAGCGAAGTTGGGCCATATGGTGGTGCTATGTTTAGCTTTTTCAGGAACTGCCATACCATTTTCCACAGCAGCTGCACCATTTTACATTCCCACCAGCAGCGTATGAGGTTTCAGTTTCTCCACATCCTCGCCAGCACTTGTTATTTTTCAGTTTTGGACTGCAGCCATCCTAGTAGGTGTGAAACGACATATTGTGGTTTTGATTTGCATTTCTCTGATGACGAATGATGTTGAGCATCTTTTCATGTGCTTTTTGGCCATTCGTATATCTTTTTTTGAGAAATGTCTATTTAAGCCCTTTCTACATTTTTGAATTGGGTTGTCTGTCTTTTTGTTGTGAGTTGTGGCTCGCATTCCTTCGTAAGCCCACTTGGCTCAGACTGTCTCCACTGCCGCTGCAATAAAACTGTTCTCATCAAGGTCACCAGTACCTTCACGTTGCCAACTCTAATGGGCAGTTCTCTGTCCCCACCAAATGTGACCTTGTCAGCAGAATTTGACTCAGCCAATTACCCTCTCCTTCTGGGAACACTTTCGTGCCCTGGCTTCCAGGAGCCCACTCTCCACCCTCTTCCGCTACCTCCCTGGCCGCTCCTGCTCAGTCTCCTGTGCTGGCTTCTCCTTATCTTGCTATTTCTTGGCCCCGAGGGGTTAAGTGACCTGTACAAGGTCACACAGCAGCACAGGGCAGAGTGGGGATTTGAGCCCAGGCCCTCCTACAACAAAGGCCTACTCTACCCAGGTGGATGAGGACTATACTTTGGAATCTCCTGGAGTCCCTCAAGCTGTTGTGCCTACCCAGCTGAGCGTCAAACAGGCCTGGGATGGCTTCCCCTGGGCCTTAAGGGTGGCCCTCCTTGAGTCTTTCTTAAAGCAGGGGTGGGGGTTCATTCAGCCACCCCACTACAACCCTCCCAGCCCCTGCCCCATCACTCCAGGATCTCTTATGCCCCTCGAGCCCCTTGTACCCAGCACTCAGGCCCAAAGACCATTTAGGGCAGAAAATGGCCATGATGGTCACTGACATCTCCGGGCAGCCCTGCTGCCACCGGCTCCCTCAGGTCTCCAAGGGTCATTCTTGTGGACCACGTGGAAAGGCCACAGCCCTGCACAGGCCTGGCCTCCAGTCACAAGGCAGGGCCTTGATCGGGGCAAACCTTCCAGTCCTCAGTCTCCAGATCTGCAAAATGGGCACAAGGACACGGTACAAACTTCAAGCTCTGTGCACATACTGTCATGACCCTTAACTTGAAGCAAGTTGGGCTGGAGGACCCAGACCCCAGCAAACCCAGGACTAGGAGAGAGTGGTCAAGGAAGGCTTCCAGAAGGAGGTGACTGTGGTGAGCCCTAAAGGCTGAGTGGGAATTAGCCAGGTGTGAGAGAATGCTCCAAGCACAAGGCCTGCAGGTGCTGGGGCCCAGAGGCAGGAGAGGGGGAAAAGTTAGGCAGAGCTGGAGGCCAGAGAGCCCGAGGTCAGAGGTGAGGGGTTTGCTGATGGCTGGGGCTCTGGTCACAGTGCCTGGAAGCCATGGAAGGTGAGAAGCAGTCTAGCAATGGGGACACGGGGCCAGATTAGGCAGCTCCAGCTTGGGTGAGGAGGTGGAGGGGAGACCCAGGAACCGAGGAGACCCAGTAAGAAGCTGCTGTGGATGAGAGACACACTTAGAGACCAGGCCACTCCTGTCCAGCCCCTCGTGCCCCTTCCCTGCCAGCCCACAGTGCTCTTGTCACCTCTCGGCCCCTGCCCCATCAGGGTCCAGCTCAGGGCCCAGCCTGGCCTCCACCGTGGACTCCATGCTCCCAGCACCAAGCCCTGGTCACGGTGGCCTGCTGGCATGGCCAAGCCAGACCGGCCTGAGCTGCAGCCCTGCCCTCATGGCCCCTCTCTGCCCACAGCCACGCCTTCGAGCTGTGGAAGGCCCTGGGGACCGAGCAGCCGGTGAGCCACCTGGTGCTGGCCATGCTGCTGACCTGGCTGCACCATCGGCCCCTGCCTACCAGCGCCAGCAACAGTGGCCCCAAGGAGAAGCCCTACCTGCGCTCGCTGGCCGTGAGTCTCTGCTGCCACCCCTGGACCCCAAGCGATGTTCAGTCAGACGATGGTGGCACCTAGAGCACCCACTGTGTGGCAGGCTGCAGAAGCCCAGCCCAGCCCCAGCCTAGAGGAAAGAGCCCTGGAGCAGCCCAGCCCCCACTCCCTGGCCAAGGTTCCGCCCTGTCTGTGAATCAGGACAGTGTGTCAGTCCTCCTGGGCTCAGTCTTGTGGTGTGTGCCAGGCCTTGGAGGGGGGCTCAGGTAGAGAGAAAGGGAGAGACTCAAAGCCCCTTCCCCACACCTGGGCTCTGGAGTCCTAGATTCTTGAGGTATCTTAAGGGCTGCCCCCTGCAGCCCCGCCTCCTGCAGGACCCCTGCCCCGGCTTACCCCATAGGCCCAGCCCTGCTTGCTCACCACTCGGAGCAGGGCGCTTACCTCCTAACGCAGCCACATCTGCCCCCCTTGGCTGGATTCTGCAAGGCAGCAGCTGTGCCCCCAACCCTGTTTGGAACTTTCCAGGCTGAGTCCCTGCCCCAAAAGTCCCCAGAGCATAGGCCCAGAGCTCACAGCTGCCCCCCACCCGGAGCCCCCCAGACAGACTGCTGGCTGCAGCAGGGTGTGGTGATAACTGAACAATGGCAGCAAGAGAGAGAGTCCCTGCCCCAGCCCCCAGCCCCCAGCCCAGGGGAGCAGTGCAGGGGTCAGACCAACCCAGGTCACAGCAGGGTGGCCCTCCCTTTAGCCCACTGTGCCCCCATCCCCAGCCCTCCCCAGTCATTGCTGCTCAGTGCTGTTCCACACCCAGAGAACATGCTAGACTGAAGGTGGCTGCTGCACTGCAAGCCTCGGGGCTGGAGGCTGCTGTGGGCAGACTCTGCCTTCCAGGACCCTGCTATGTGCCAGGCACAGACCTAAGCATACAGTGGGGACCATGCAGCAGCTGGACCTCACCTTCAGGGTGACAGAGTGGAGGGTCAAGACACCAAGCATCAAGCCCCTCAGACAGTAGCTAAGTGCAAAGAGCAGATGGCAGGGTCCCTGGGTCATGGTGGGAGGTCTGCAGGGGTGTGGGGGCGAGCAGCATCCCAGGCAGATAGCAGGGAGGAGGCGGGCTGTTGAGCAGCATGGAGACCACAGTGGCAGGTCTGGAGTGCTGGACAGGGCCAGGCTGAGTCTGCAGAGGTAGCAAGTGCTGGGCTCTGAATCGGGGGGACATCCTCTGGGCACTCGACTTGGGTTTTGTGGGACAGTGAATCAGCACTCCCTGCCCCATGGCCCCTCGGCCTTGGGAGCCTCATCCCTGCCCCTTCTGCCCCCAACAGGCAATGAACACACTGCACGAAATGCAGTTCGCCCGAGAGTTCAAGGACGCGGTGCAGGAGGCCTACCCCAAGCTCTTCCTGGCCTTCCTCACCCAGATGCACTACATCTTGGAGCTGAACCTGCCCAAGGAGCCCCAGCCCAAGCAGCAGGCCCAGGAGATGGCCACACCCAGCCCCCAGAGGTAAGACCAGATTGCCCAGGGCAAAGATGCTATGTTAGCCTTTTAGGGCTGAGTGACAACACCACAAATGGGTGGCTTAAAACCACAGGAATGTATTGCCTCACAGTTCCTGAGGCCTAAGTCTGAAGTCAATATGGCAGCAGGGCCACGCTCCTCCAAAACCTGCAGGGGAGGAACCTCCCTGGCTTATTCCTGCTTCTGGTATCTCCCAGCAGGTGCAACACCTGCTAGGTGTCTCCCAGCAGTCCTGGGTATTCCTTGGCATGAAGCTGCATAACTCTGATCTCTGCCCCATTGTCACCTGACTTTCTCTCTTGTGTACCTGTGTCTAAATTACCCTTTTTTATCAGGACACTGGTCACTGGGTTAGGGCCCACCCTAATGACCTTGTCTTAACTTGATGACATCTGCAAAAACCCTATTTCCAAATAAGGTCACATTCATAGGTACCTGTGGTTGACTTCGACATGTCCTTTCTAAGGGGAACACAGTTCAACCCACAACAGTCATGAACCCAAACACCATCCAGGGTCAGGGCACAGTCAGTGCCCACAGTGCCCACAGTGTCCCATTCACTCATCACCTGAGGGCACTTACAGCAGAGACTGTCACAGCCATACAGGGACCACACAGAGACAGCACTTACTGAGAGTAGCCACACAGTGCACCACGTTACCCCAGTGTGCTCCTTGTAAGAAGGATTCTGGAGATGAATGTCATCTTCCCATTTTACAGATGAGGCAACTGAGCCTGAGAGAGGGTTCGAGGCTTCCCCTGAGCCACACAGCATGGAAGTGGCCTAGACAGCAAGGCCCCACCAGGACATCACTCACACCCTGGGGACAGACAGCTTTCTGGGTCCCCTTGGGCATTTCACTGGCCCCTGGCATGTGTTTGTGTGGATGTCATGGTCTGTCACCTGCCCCTGCCTGCCATATTCAGGCTGCAGTAGGGCTGACTGCCTTCATCTTCCCTCTGCACCAGGTCATATTTCCAGAAATCCAATAAGCAAGTCTTTAAAAACCACTGGGGCCAACTCTTTTCATTTGTTTGTATTATGATGTGCTTCACGCAATTTGTCAGTTTTAACAGCTCTCCCCAAGGCAAGTGACTAAAAAAAAGTCACTTCTTCTCATCTTGCCCCTGAATTCAAATGTGCATATAAAGTTCCTTTTTTATTCAGATCAACCATGCAAAATGCATGAATCTTCCCTAATAAGCTAATAAACGTTCTCCGCCCAGGGCATGGGAGGGTTGGGAGAAAGCAGTGCTGAAGTCCTCCTCCATGCTGCTCCCCCTCCTGGCTGCTCTTCCCCAGGGACTCTGCCTCCCCCAGGACTCTGCTCACCTGTGACCTTGCTGAGGCTTCCCGAGCCACCCCAAGACAGCAGCCCCATCAATGGCCTTCCCATGGCTCTGGGCTCTCTTCTCCCCACTGCACCGTCACCATCTAACATCTGTTGTCTGCATTTTACCTGGCCTACTCCCTGCACCCAACAGATCGGAAGGTGCTGGGAAGCAGGGACATCTGTCTGTCTCTCTCAGGCTGTCCCATGCAGCAGGGGCGTCTGTCTTTGTCTCTCGGGCTCCCCCATGCAGCAGCGGCGTCTGTCTGTCTCTCCCGGGTTCCCCCAGGCAGCAGGGGCGTCTGTCTGTGTCTCAGGCTCCCCCAGGCAGCAGGGGCGTCTATCTGTGTCTCTTGGGCTCCCCTAGGCAGCAAGGGCATCTGTCTGTCTCTCCTGGGGCCTGTGAGTAGCTTTCTGCCCAGGCCATGTGTCCCTCTGCACCCGCCCCTGCTTTCCCGCCGCCTAGGGGCAGGTCCTCCCAGCACTGGGGCTCCACAACAGCCACAGAAGGAAAAACTCTGTCCTTGGCATGGTCCGCTGCCTCTGATTGGCCCACCTTGGGTCACATGCCCATCCGTGAACCAATCACCTTGGCCACAGGGGCCTGTAAGGCTCTGATTGGCCAGGCCTGGCTTCCACGCCCTCCCTGGAGTTGCACGGGGCCTGTGGGGGGGCTCCCCCAGGCGCTCGGCGATGACAGGAGCTGCCAGCAGTCAGGGGCGGTGGGGAGGCTGGGACCTGCCAGGGTGGCATCACCCAGGTGTGTGGCGGTGGCCCAGGGCCTGGGGCCGTGTGCCAGGCTGTTGTGACACCGTGGAGGGGCCAAGGGGATCGGCCCCCCCACTGCTAAGCAGCCCACTGTCTCTGTGCCCCCAGCAGGGTAGGGCTGGCACAGGGCATGGGCAGCCAGGTGAGTCTTGAGGCGTGGTGGGACTAGTCCTGGGCGTCTGAGGGTCCTGATGTCCCCCTCAGCAGAGCCGGCCCCTGGGACCAGCGAGTGGGGTTTGGGCAGGGCACTCGTCCCCCAGTGGGGCTGCAACGGCACTGCCAGCCCTGCCTGCGGGGCCCTCCCCCTCTTGGCAAAGGCTTGACAGGCCCTCCCTGTCACTAGCAAAGCCCTTTTCCTCAGAGAGGTGACTCGCAGGGGTCCGTTCTCAGCTGGGTCTTCCTCCAGCCAATCTCCATCCTGCCTGCAAAGGACTTCTTGTTCTCTCACTTCATCCATTGTGGGCTGACACTCTCTAATTCTCATGCGGTACCTCATTTCCCTTTATTTCAAAGGCATTCCTCATCCTCACCCTCAGGTCATCTTCAGTTCCCTCTGTCCCCGGGCCAAGGGGCAAAGGCTTGTGATAGAAAGAGAAGGAGGGGCCTCACACCCATTAGGATGGTGACTATCAAAAAAAGAGAAAATAACAAATGTTGGCGAGGATGCAGAGAAACTTGAGCCCTTGTGCACTGCAGTGGGAATGTAAAATGGTGCAGCTGCTGTGGAAGACAGTATGGAGGTTCCTAAAATAATTAAATATGGAATTAACGTATGACCCAATAATTCCACTTCTGGATTTATGCTCAAAAGAATTGAAAGCAGGCACCTGGAACAGATATTTGCACACCCATGTTCATAGCAGCATTATTCACAGTAGCCAAAAGGTAGAAACAACCCAAGTGTCCACCGATGAATGACTGGATGAACGAGATGTGGTGTGTACATACAGTGTAACATTATTCAGCCTTAAAGAGTAAGGAAATTCTGACACATGCTACAACGTGGATGAACCTGGGGGACATGACAAACGAAATAAGCCAGTCACAAAAGAGCAAAGACAGTATGATTCCATTTATATGAGGTCTCTAGAGCAGTCAAATTCATACAGACAGAAAGTATAATAGAATGGTGGGTGCCAGGGGTCGGGGAAGGAGAGAAGGGGATTAGTGTTTAAAGGGGTTCAGCTTAAGAAGATAAAATAGTTGTGGAGAGGGCTGGTAGTGATGTTTGCTTAGTATTATGAATGTGCTTAATGCTGCTGAACTGTACACTTAAAATGGTCGCTTGTATGAGATGTGTATTTTACCAGTTAAAAATGAAAGTAAAACAGGAAGAAGAGGAGGAGATAGTGGCGGGGGTGGGGAGGAGGATTGGGGAGGTGGGAGGCTGGGGTCTGACCGGCCCCAAGGAGCGAATGGGCTTCCCTGTCTCTTTCTCAGGAGCTTTTGCCCTTTCTGGGGCCAGGCTGGGGACAGGGGCTTAGATGAGTATAGGGCAGCCTCACTGGGATGCAGAGTGTCCAAAGAGACTGATGGTCCTGCCACGGCTGGGCGTGGACCTGAGGAGCTCCATCTGCATCGGTCTCAGGGCTGCAATTTCAGGAGACACACGTCCCTGGGCATTGCCCAGGGGTCTTGTGCTGGAGGTGGTTTTAGGTTTTAGGGACCTGCGGGGGGTGTGGTTCACCCCAGGAGTTGGGCAGGGAGTCTCAAGAATGCTCAGATCAGTTGAACGTTATCTTTCCGGAGCCCTGCTGTGGCTGCAGGGACAAGGCAATCATGGAGGGCCAGGCATCCTGGGGCCACAGGACCAGAGCGGCCAGAGTCCTCACAGAGCGAGCAGAATGCCATGCCCCCCAAGTCTTGTTCTCCTGAAAACCATCATCACTTTGTGGCTAAGGCCCAGTGACCTGGAAAATGCTGCCTCTTTTTATGGCACAGCTTGGTGCGAGAGGACAAGCCAGCTGGCATTTGGATGAACACCATCGGGGACTTTCACAAAATGGCATTTCATCTTTTGACACTCGGTTTTGCAAATCTGTTTGCCTGGTCCAAGCCGACAGCCTCGTTCCAGGGCTTGCTCACACATCCAGGGCAATGCGCCCACAGCAACAGGCAAGGGGTGGCTGGAATGGTGACAGGCCAGAAAGCCTGGGTGAGCTTGCGTTTCCCAGGCCTGTATTCTGAGGCTTTCTACCTGTGTCCCAGTACCGCGCTCAGTGCCTGGGGCAGCCCTGTACCTGTGACAGTGACATCAGTGTTTTGGTTTGGAGCCAGGGCCCAGCTTGACCCACTTCTGTGCCTTTGACCAGGCTGTGTGACAGGACATGTCCCCTCCCTAGACTCGCTCCTCTGTGGCAGTGGACTGGCATAGAGAGCCACCTGAGATGGGGCAGGTGAGCACCTCACACAGCTACACCACACGCCATCTGTGGTGTTCTTTCTCCATCACACACATGTGCGGCCAGTGCAACAGGGTTACTCCGTGTCCTCTGAGAACACTCGGGCCCGTCACGGGAGTGGCATATGGACCCTTCTCTGGGCTTCCTGAATGCCATACACCCCTGGCTCCTCCTCCCTCCCCAGCCGCCCCCCTCTGCATTCCTCACCCTTATTTAAGTGTCATCCCCTGAGGCCCAGCCCAACTCTCCCCACCTAATGACTGGGGAGACCCCCAGTCCCCAGATAGCTTCACAGCTCTCCCTCCAGCCCTGTCCTCCGAGTTCCAGCCATGTAAATCCAGCCTCGGAGCAAGTGGTGTCTCCTCTAAGATGCTCCAAAGGCACCTCCCACGCACTGTGTGCCAAACCCACCGCGAGCCTCCCCACGACGCCTGGTCCCTCCCCTCCCTCGTAGGGCACCCCTCTGGTCTCTGGCCCAAGCAAGGCTTGGGGTCTGGGTGGGCTAATGCTACCTCCTCATGCCCAGGACAGCAACCCCCACCTCCTGGGCCCCAATATCCCGTATTGAATGAGGGCAGGGATGAGCCGGCCCCAGGGAGGCCTCAGGACATCAGGCACTGGAGCCAGGGCAGGAGCCAAAAGGTGCCTTTCTATCTGGAGCACTGGGTATCCTTCCCACGGACAGGGGGCCCAGGTGGCCGCTCATGGCCCTGAGCGGGCCCTGACACCCTCTGCTTGGCCGCAGCACATCGCTGGAGGCACTGAAGAGCCTGCTGTCCACCACGGGGCACTGGCACGATTTCGCCCATCTGGAGCTGCAGGGCGCCTGGGAGCTCTTCGCCACCATCCACACCTACCCGAAGGGTGTGGGCCTCCTCGCCAGGTATGGGTGGGCTGAGGGCAGGTGGGGGGATCCTGGGGGCTGGTGTATGGACCACAGAGATGGGCCCTGGGGCCTCTGGAGCCACTCGCAGCCCCAGGGCCTGCCTGTGAGCGTGACCCTTCAGACTCATGAGTGCACACAGCTGCCTTCCAGCATGGGAAGGCACTTGCCCCCTGTACCCGGGCACAGGCACACTGCCTCGGAGCCTGTGGGCGCAGGTGTCTTCACCCAGTCCCCACCCTGGCATGGACCTCCTGGGGACAAGGGCTATACCTGCCTCTCTGTCACCCCCATGTCCAACCCAGGCCTGGCACGAAGTGCCAAGGGGCACAGGAACAGGCTCAAAGAATTGCCCACCCACATCAGGACACTCCTGGCCACTCGGCCCCCTAGGATGGGTGGTGGTAAGGGCTCAGGACAGTGACCACAAGCCCAGGCCCTGTCCTCCAGGGCCATGGTGCAGAACCACTGCAAGCAGATCAAGGCAGTGCTCAGCCAGCTGCTGTCCAGCCTGCAGAAGAGCCATCAGGAGCGGGAGAGGAAGGCGGCCATGCTCATCCTCACTGAGGTAGGGGTTCAGGTGTGCCTGAGCCACCATCCTCCTGCCTAAACCCACAGCCGACCTCACCCTGAGTGGGGTGGGGGCCGCCCAGGCAGACCCTTCACTGCCCCGCCTTCCCGCTCCTGGCTCTGCAGGGGTGTCCACAGTCTGGGGCTCTTGGTTTGCCCCCCACTTCTCAGGCCCCCCTCAGCCTTCAGCCTCGGGGAACCTGTGTCTCCACTCCTTCATCCCTCGCTGCATGACCCCTGCAGCTGAAAGGGCACCGTAGACTCAGTCAGATCCAGGCTCAAACTTCAGCTCTGTCCTGCCCTTGTGTGATCCAGGGAGTAGCCGAAAGGGGATGGTCAGAGCCCGGCACCCTAGGGTGTGGCCAGCTTTGCAGCTTTGAGCTCTGGGCAGCGGCAGGGCTGGAGGCAGGGTGTGTCCCTTCCAAACTGACCAGTAAGGGGAACCCAAGTCAAAGCCTCATGCTGGCTCCCACCCCTCCAGCGGGTTGCCTGGGCCACCCTCCAGGGGCTGTTTCCCCAGGTGTCCTATGAGCCAGGCTGTTGACACACATTGGCCCCAGCCTTGCAGTGTGACCTTAGGCAAGGTCCATTCCCTTTCTGGGCCTCAGTTTCCCCAGATATACACTGAAGGGTTGAACCAGGTAGGTTTCAAATTCATGTTAACCAAGATATCCAGAGGGTGCTGGGCAACCACTCTCCCCAAACCCCCACCCAGACCCTGGCCCCAGAGCCCCACCCCTCGAACCAGATATAGGCTCCCCAGAAAAGGGTGCTGAGCTTAATGGCCTGCCCTCCTGGGGGCTGCCCCAGTTCCTCTACAGCCCTGCCCTGCTGGAGGTCCTCCCCAAACAGTCTGCCCTGACTGTGCTGGGCCGAAGCCTCAGGGACCCCAGCCCCGAGGTCCGCGTGTTGAGCCTGCAGGGCCTGGGGAACATCCTCTTCCAGCCGGAGAAGGTAACGACCACAGGGGCTCTGTGGCAGGCACACACCCCACCCAACAGAGCAGCCAGGTGCAGCAGGTGCTGACAAGGCCCTCTGGGCCAGAATCCCAGCTGTGTCACTACTTCCAGTAGTGTGAATTGGGACACTGACTCCACTTCTCTGAGCCTCAGTTTCCTCATCTATAGAATGGAGCAGGTTATGGGAGGGGGTGGAAGTTTCTATTCCCTGGGGACAGAGTCTCCTCCACACCCAGGAGAGAGACGAATCCTACTACAGACTTCCAGGTGTTGCTGAGGAGCTGGCCAGGTGGCTCCCAAGCCTGGCCCAGAGAGTACATCCTCTGAGAATCCTATAGACGGGCCTCCCCCAAGCCATTGTTGACTTACCTCTCTATTCCCAACCAATTTCACCTCATCACCATAACAACCCACATCCCATGATGAACAGCTAGAGGTGAAGGCCTATGAGGCTGCCTCTGGGGGATCTGGTCTTAGACCATCCACAGCCCCAATTCAGTCCATAAAATTCCAGGCATGGCCCTTGCTGTGGGCTCCACAGCCCCATGCAATGGTCAGGAGCCCAGGCCTGGGCCAGTCCCCACTCTGGCACCTTCTAGCTGGCAGGTTTTTCAGCTCTCTGGGCCTCAGGGTGCATATCTGTGAAATGGGAGTGGATAGTACCAGCCTCGTGGCAGGTCATGGGTGCTTTGCTACAGCCAGTCCCCGGAACACGGCCAGCCCTCCAACCGTTTGCTCATGCGCAGCATCGGCGGCAGCAACCTTTCGTGCCCAGCACCTGGTGGGTCCTGCCAGGGGCTAACTCCACAATAAAAGGCCAAGTGAGAGACAGATTTTCTCACCTGATCAGGAAGTGTGGCACCTTCAGCTCCTCTCATCCACCCCAGGGGCTGCTTTAAGACCCCAGAGGAAGGTGACATGCTCAGTTCCCATTCTCTTGCTGTTGGAGGAGGCTGTTATGAACATAAAGGTTTTCAGGGCTTGTGGGGCAAAGTGTGATCATAGGAAGGCCACAAAAGGACAGTTTCCAAAGAAATCCCAAAGCCATTTGCCTAGTTCATGCCAATTCTGTTTGACTCACAGGTCTCCAAATGGTTAAAAGGAGAGCTCCACTAAAGCCACGGCCAGCAAAACCCTTTGCAATACATGTGATGCATAGTAGGTGCTTAATCATGGAGGATGGATGCTAGATACCACTTTCTCATTGATCTGTCCATCCATCCCTCCACCCATCCACCCATCCACCCATCCACTCTCATCCATCCCTCCACCCATCTACTCATCCAACCATCCCTCCACCCATCCACCCATCCACTCTCATCCATCCCTCCATCCATCCACCCATCCACTCCCCATCCATCCCTCCACCCATCTACTCATCCAACCATCCACTGCCCCATCTATCCCTCTACCCAACCACCCATCCAACTACCCATCCATCCATCCACCCATCCACCCCTCCACCTACCCATCCATCCCTCTACCCATCCACTTGTTCCTTGAGTCCTTCACCTATGAATCAGTCTTTCATTATTTCATTTTTTATTTTTTATAATTTATTCATTCAATCAGTCAACCAGTTATTCGCATGTTAACTCCCTCTTTCATTCACTGATTCATTCAGTGGTCAGTTATCTCTACATCTTCCTCCAGCTGTTGTCCCAGGCAGGGAGATGATCTAGGCAGTTTCCATGTGCCTCCTCTGTCCCCTGCCCTGAGAAAGGCTCTGTGAGAAATGGCAAAGGCCAATAAGGGCTCTGCTAGACCAGGAGGACCTGGTCTGGGGTAGGGGGTGCAGTTCCCTGGTCAGCAGGCCGGAGAAAATAGAGCCAAGAGCACGGCCAGTCCTGGAGGCCTGCTGGTGTGGTGTGGACAGGCTGTACCAGGCAGGGATGGGGAAGCTAGCCTGTTCCACCCGAGCAGACACACACCATTTTGTGCCTTTTTAGGTCCTTTTCTATCCCCTTCCACTAGAATTCCATTCTGCCTGTCTTGTCCCCAGGCAAAACTCTGGTCCTAGCATACTGGCTGCCCTCATATATGCTTAGAAAGTGTGTATTGCTGTTGAATGACTCACTTGCTGAAAATGAATTTAGGATTTTAAAACCAAACAGAGCTTAGGAAGCCAATAAAATTATTTTAAACTTGTTTAAAAGTTGTAAAAATCACCCAGGTCTGCACACAAGTCATGGCTAAGGGGCCCGACGGCAGGAAACATCCATTTGCCAACACATTGCTTTCTGACAATTCATCTAGCAAATTTAGGAATGCACTGCCAACAAGTGAAGCACACAGAATTGGCTGGAAATGAATTCAAATTTTTTTTTTTAAAAAAAGAAGCAAAGTGTAAAAATGGAACAGAATGCCCATTTGCAACATAAAAGGTCTGGAGCCACCACCTGGTGCACACAAAGTCCCCGTCATGGGAGAAACCAGTGACTTCAGTATGAGCTATTCGACCAACTTTGTCTGGTCCCTTCCCCAGACTCCACCTGACCTGTAGCCAGGCTGGGACTGGGGGAGGGGAGGGAAGGGCTGGGGTAGAGAAAGGGAAGGGTGGCCCCGGGCTTGGTGAAGGAAGGAACTGGGACCCAACTAGTATTGAGGTCTCTCGTGCACCCATCTTTCTGTCTCAACCCCAGGAAGACCCCAGAGGGCTCAGAGAGGGGAAGCCCTTTGCAGGCCACGAGGCTCCTGGGGGAGCACAGCACCCCACGATGGGCAGAGCAGGCCAGACGCACAGCTCTGGGTCACCCCAGGGCAGGGGTGGGGTGAGCAGGAGGACACGGGTGGGTCAGGGATGCAGGGCCCCTGGGCAGGCCCCTGGCACATGGGGGTCAGGACAAGGGCTGTGGGGCCTGGCGCCTCCCCCCACCACCCCCTCCCACCGCCCCCAGGGAAACCTGCTCCGCGGGCAGCTGCCGTTCTTCTTCGAAGGATTCTTCCAGAACAGTGAGACAGTGATCGTGCGCATCATGAATACTGTGTCAGACATGCTGCACTGCCTGGGCTCGCAAGGCGCAGGTGCCCAGAGCCTCGGCGTCGCCATCAACGCCCGCTCATTCTTCGATGACGTGAGCGCGCCGGGAGCCTTCCTGCTGGCACCCTCCCTGCACCCGCCACGCACATCCCCTTCCTCCACCGTGGGGAGCCCCTCCCCCACCCCTGCCGCCTTCTAGCTATGGCCCGCCTGGGTGTGCGCCCCGGCAGAGGTGGACCCGGTACACCCGGTGTCACCAGGGCCTCCGCCCCTCCTCCATGGGGTGAACTAGTGTCATCGTTCACTCTCTCCGGCCTCACTGGTCCTACAACTGACTGCCCAGATTTCAGATTTCTTAACTTTACGGTGTGTCATCGTGTTTTCCCTTCACTGGGAAATTAGGGGGATAAGTCCCTCCCTCAGCTGCACCCATGGCGCTTGGGTGTCAGGATGTGATTGTGGGTATGAGAGAAACTATGCCGTGTCCTTGAGGAGGCTGGAACCAGGCCCTGCCTGCCAGCCCTAACTGAGGCTCGGCCCTGCCCTGGGACCCCAAAACCCCACCATGAGGTGTGGGGTCCCGAGTTGGGTGAGAGCTGGGTTAAACCCCTACGCAGGTTTGGCTGTGGCTCTGAGCCCTTGCCTTGCAGGAGCGGGACAAGATTCGGGCGGCAGCCATGGCACTGTTTGGAAACCTGGTAGCAGCGATGGCAGACGGGGAGCTGAGCAGCCTGCGCACCCAGGTGCACCTGAGCATGGTGCCCTTGCTCCTGCACCTGAAGGACCAATGCCCAGCTGTCGCCATGGTCAGTGCCCACCTTCAGGCAAGACGGGCTGGCAGGCCTTCGCCTTGGCCAGGACTGGGGCCCACAGGTGGCCAGGGACTGGGCAGGCAGATGGCAGTAGGGCCACCTGAGCATGAGGGGTGCTCCACAAGGCAGCAGGTGGGCAGACAGAGCGTCTGGCCACCAGCACCCTCTCCCGGACCACAGTCAGTCTGCTCCCTCCCTGTGCACACACACACACGTGTACACACATGGACACACACATACACAGCAAGGTTGTACTGTCTGTGTGGGCAGGACCTGGTCTGTTCTGCTCATTGCAGTGGCAGTGCCGGGCACGTGGTGGGGGCTCAGGCTGTTCACTTAACTTGTTGAATATGGATTGAGTCCCCCCTCCCCCGCTGTGTGCCAGCACCAGCCCGTGCCGCCACCACTAGACACAGCTCAGCTCCCTGCCATCAGGGAGACAGACAAGTAGCAGCCAGTTCCAAAGGAACAGAGAGCTGTGTGCAGTCCAACCCCAGGGTGTCAGGGGAGGTGTCACCAAGGGATGCAGCAGAAGGAGCCAGGGAATACTGGCACAGCAAGCTGCCTCCGATGCCTGCCAAAGCCTCATGATCTCTGGAGGACGGGCCTCGGAGACAGGGGGTGGTGGGTGACCCCCTCCCGTGGCTGTCCCCACAGCAGGCCAAGTTCGCCTTCTACCGCTGCACTGTGCTGCTGTGCTGGCAGCCACGGCACACCCTCTTCTGCACACTGGCCTGGGAGAGGGGCCTCAGCGCCCGCCACTTCCTCTGGACCTGCCTGGTGAGGGCCCAGGCGAGGGGACACTGGGCTGTGGTGGGACAGGAGGCAGGACAGGGGTGGCAGGCCCGGCTGGCTGCTCCCCATTCATCCGTCTTGAACACACCTGGGGCTGGGGGAGGCCAGGGCAGGATGGCAGGTCAGTGGTCTCTCCAGGGCCAGCCCCTGGCCCCAGCCAGTGATAGGTGCTTCCTCCTCTGGCCAGATGACCCACAGCCAGGAGGAGTTCAGCATCCACTTGTCACAGGCCATCAGCTACCTGCACAGCCACAACCACCACATCAAGACATGGGCTGCACTCTTCATAGGTGGGAGAGGGCAGGCCCGGCTCAGAGCCCCCCAGGCCTGCCCCCTCCTGAGCACTCCTGACCCCCACCCACCCCGACCCACCCACTGGCAGGAGAAGGGGGGGTGAGGGTAGCCTTGGGGCTGAGGAGGGATAGGAGTGGGGCTGAGCTCCCCAAGGAGACAGGGAGCCCCTACCCACTGGCCGCTGCTCCCCCATCTGTTGCACAGGTTATACCATCTGCCACTACCCCCAGGCTATGTCCCAGATGGTGAACGTTGACACCAACCTGCTGTTCCGCAGTAAGCAGCCCCCTGCCCTGCAGAGCCCTCCCCCCACCCACACCCTCCCACCCCAGCTCTAGTGCTCTAAAACCCATTCCACAGATGGCAAGACTAAGGCCCCAGAGGAAGAGGGGCTTCTCCAGCCCCTCCCCAGGCCCCATCAGGGGACCTGGGAGAGGGCTCACACCACTCCACAGCTGCTGGGGGCTCCGATACAATAAGGAGCGGGGAATGGGTAGGGAAGGCAAGGGAAGGGAATTGTCCCAGGCCTGGAGTCGGAGGAGGTGGGGTCAGGGCGCCACCCTGCCCACCTCCCACCGCCCACCCAGGCCAGGCTGGGGTCCCCTGACTGGTCCCTCCTCTCCTGGAGCTTTTGAAGATCTCAAGAAAGACCCAGAGCCTGGCATCCGGGAATTCGCCACCAGGCAGCTCACCTTCCTTCCAGAGGTGTCGGCCAGACCCCAGCAGTGACTCCAGCCATCCTCGCCCGCCCCTCCTCCTCCTCTCTCACCTGGCCGGTCAGCCCTGCCCCATTCACCCACACAGAGTTTGGTTGCATAACATTTTTCCATTTAAAAGAAAGATCTAGATTCAACAAAGAAGTGTTACACCTGTCAGCTCCCTGCCCACCATCCCATGGGCCCCCTCTGCTGTGACCTAGCTAAGCCCCAGGAGGCACTGGCAGGACTCGGGGACAGGGGCAGGGTCAGGCCCAGGGACAGAGATGGGATCAACTTGGTCGGTGTGACCTGAGCCCAGGCCGTGTCTGGGCTGGCAGGGCGCGGCAGGGGCAGCCTCCGCCCCGGGCATTCACCAAGGTGCTCACGTGGGCTGCAGTTTGTCTCCAGCTGGGGGCGCCACCATGACTAGGGGCAAGCAGTGGGGAAGGGCGCCCTCAGCCTGGGGACCCCACCGTCTCCTCCCACCCCTACATCCTGCTTAGTCCAGCCAGGGCTGGCAGCAGGACCTGCCCACGGAGCCTGGCCCACCCTGTGTGGCCTGCAGCAGGGATCTTGGCTCTCTGAGCCTCAGCTCTTCCATCTGTAAGACTCCTTAGAAGTCTAAATCCAGAGGAGGTTCCCCTTCACCTCCCAGAGAGCCACCTGGGGACCTGTCCAACCTTCAGCCAGGTCCCTTCCCCCTCAGCCTTGGGTTTTCCCACAGGTGAAACGGGCAGATGGGCCCTTCCCTTGCCTGTAGGTCCAGGGAGCTCCTGGACAGACCCTCCCACAGAGCTCTTCCTGGAGCCTCACCCCCGCTGCGTCTCTCTCCAGACCCCAGCCAGGCAGCCGGCGCCCTCCAGCATGACACCCCAGAGCCCGCCCCGTCCTTCCCTCCCTCCGGCCACACTGACCCTCACCCACACCTTGGCTGGGGCAGCTCCTGCCCCGGGAAGCCCTCCCTGACCTCCCACACTGCTCACCCCCAAGGCGGAGCACCCCACCTCTCAAGGGTGGACCGCTAGCCTGTGAGCCCCGCGGGGCAGGGCTGTGCTGCGCAAACCTCGGATGGCGGATTGAAAAATACAGTGACCTTTGCCAAACAGACAGAGTTACTGAGTTCCAGACGCATTTGAGGAACGGAGAAAATGACCATGGGTGGAGCGGGCAGCCCCTCCGCACAGCAGCCGAGGCAGCAGGTCTGGGCCCATCTCATCCACCGTCGGTCTCTGAGACTCGGCGCCTAAGAACGGGCTTTCGGGAGGTTCTGTCTTTTTGCATTCACCGGTCCTGCCCACTGACCTCCTCACTTGAAGCTCCTGGCTGGAGGCTGGGGGAGCAGCAGGTGCCAGAGCTGTGTCCCTGGCAGGGGTGCGGTCCGCCCCGGGAGTCAGCTTGCTGGTTCCACCCACTTGCCCGGCACCTCTGAGCAGTGGGCGCTGGCCCGTCTTCCAGCTCATCCCTCCTTCTGGAAAGTCTCTCTTAGCAAGAGCATGGAGCAGAGGGGCCCAGACTGGATGGATTCCTGGGGCCAACACTGACTCTGGACAAGCCGCTCGGACTCACTGGAGATGGGGAGGGGCCTAATTCCTACCGGGCAGGGCGAGCAGTCTCTCGGGGCCTGGTGGACAGTAGGTGTCCCATCAGTGGCACCGGTGCTAATGGCAGTCCAATGCCAGGCCGGGGATGGTGGGACAGAGTCTGTGTTCGCTGCGGCCACCATCTCAGGACCCCAGGAAGGCGCAGCCCACCTGGCCACCCCAGGCCCCTGCTGCGAGAGTGGACAGGACGGCCCTGGTCGTGGGTAGCTGGTTTGTGGGGAACAGGCCCCTGGCAAGGCGTCTTGCCACCTGGGCACGAGGCTCGCCCTGGCCCACTTCCTCACTAGGGAAAAGAGAAAAATGATTTCTGAGGGTATAGGTGAGAGACCCTCCCCTAGGGCACGTGTAGGGGGGATGGACGGTGCGCAGCTAGGTGGGGGGCAGCCTAGGCCCGTTCTGAGAATGTTCCTGGCTGGGACAGCGACTCAGAGAAGCCAGTAAATCCTCTGGGTGGTGTCCCAGGTGGTGACAGTACTTGGGGGAGGGGCCTGGGGCAGAGACCACTCCCCAGCCTCCACACAGCCAGCCCTGGGCCACGTTCCTCCAGGTGTGGCCCCACCCTCCTCGCACCTCTTTTCTCAGCCCAGGGCGGGGCCCAGCCCCCAGAAAGAAACCTGTGCACACATAGGCACATAAGCTTCGAGGTCCATGGCCTCAGGCAGGGCCCCTCCCCTGGGGCCTCTCTGCACATTCAGATCCAGCCCCAGGCGCCCCCGTGTGCCCTTCCCCCCAGGCCAAGGGGATGGCGCATCCCTCCACCCTTAGCCATGGCACCCGGTGCCCGAAATCGTCCCATCACCACCGGCTCCCTTCTCTGGGCCTCTGAGGCTGAAATGAGGCCACCTCACCAGACACAAGGCCCTGAAGAGGTACCCAGAAAGCCCCGCCCGTCCAGCAGAGGGCAAGTCTGGTGACCCAGACTCGCCTTCTAATGCCCCAACCCCCAAAACCGCGACCGCCAACTCAGTCCAGAGAGATCACAGCAGCCTCTAAGTCAGGGGTGTGGGGCCCCGCGGGGCCACCAGGGGGCGCCGTGGCAGCCCCAGCACAGGGGCAGCGGGTTCCCCGGCCCCAAGGCTGCCGTCCACCCCACCCACGCCCGCAGCCCACGCCACACACAGACACGGCTCCTTCTTTATTGCCTTGGAGTGTCCCAAACACCTGACTGCCCGGGATCTGGTAACAAGGTGCCGAGAACAGTCCGGGTGAGGGGCCTCGGAGGAGGGGCTGGGCCCAGTGGTTAAAAAACACACCCCACCCCCGCAATGAACAAGCCAGAGAGGAGACCTGCCGGGGTGGCATCGAGGATGCTGGCAGGGGGCCAGGGAAGAAGGGCCCGACTGGGCTCAGACACGCAGGACCAGGGGGCAGAGACAGACGCGGGAGGGCAGGTGGAAGAGACCGGCAAGGGGGCACGTGGTCGGCCTCCTGGGACACAAGTGCGGGCCACAAGGAAGGGAAGGCCAGATGGGGGCCGGCCAAGGCACGGAGCCCCTAGGGGCGGGCCAGGGCAGGGCGGGGCCACCACAGGCCCCAGGCCTAGCCAAGGTCCTGAGCTACATGACGCAGCATTTGGTCTTGTGCGTGTGTGGGTCTTTGAACCGCAGTCTCTGTTTAGGCCGGTATTTCTCCAGGTAGGTGAGCTGTTTGCTGTTGATGGCTCCGCGACGCTTCCTGGGAAGATGGGAACAGGGATGGGGTCGTCTGGCCCCAGCCGGCCAACCTCACCTGCCCCAGGAGCTCGAGGCAGAGTGCAGTGGGGGGAGCAGGTCCTTGTGGCCAGCAGAACCCCTCCTCCCTTGGGGCCTTTGCCTGGCTGTTCCCACTGCCAGAGTCCCCTTCCCTCCAGTCACTGGTCACCTGTGGCTCATCCCTGGTGCCTTCCAAACTCACCTAGGTGTCACCTCCTCCAGGCTGACTTCCCCGGCCTCCCCAGCTGGGTTTGACCTACCCCAAGGCCATGAGGTCTAAGAGGGCCCCAAGGGTGGGGCCTGGGCACTTCTACCATCAGGGGACGGAAGGGACTGCAAGCAAGGGAGGGCTGTGCACAGAACTCAGGAGCCAGAGTCCTGCCTTGACCCTCCCAGCTCTGCCCCCCTGGCCAGGTCCCACTCCCTCCCTGAGCCTCAGGTTCCTCATCTGTGAAATGGGATTGTGGTGGTGGGAAACGGGGACCAAAGGACTGATGGTAAGCACGGAGCCTGGCACAGGGCAGCGGGGCCAGTGGGGTCAGTGAGCTGCTCCCAGCTCCAAGACAGCAGGAACCTGGCCTGTGAGGTCACACTGTTCCTGCCACGTCACCTTCTCACATGTACATGGCCAGGGGGACAGGAGACACTTCATGGAGAAGGTGACACTGCAGAAGAGCCTGAGAGACCTTGAGGTGACAGGGCAAGTGGGGGCCTAGCACTTCTGGAGGCTCATCCGTCCCCACCTACCCATGACCTCAGGTGTAACTATGGACTCTGGCCTCAGCTGGGTCCCTGCATAGAGTCCCCACTAACCATGTCAGGCACACAATGCAGGCAAGAAACAATCAGTGTTGTGAGTCACCAGGGCTTGTGCCTGCCTGCTTCTGCTGCACGGCTCAGCCTGCCCTGACCGATGCCTCCTGGAGCACAGGGAGCCACGCAGCAGGAACCACGGAGGCTTGGCAAGGCGTGGGGCGGGGAGAGCCACGGTGAAGACCTGGCGCCAGCCCTCCCCAGGGCCACACCAAGGTGCACTGGGAGAAAGAGTGAGAGTGTGTTCACATTTGTGCTTGTGTGTGCATGTGTGTGCTGGCATGTGTGAGTATGCATGTACATGTGCACAACTGAGTGTGCATGTGTGTGCACCACCTGTGTGTGTGCACGTGTGCCTGTCTCCATGCATTCACATGTGCACACAGCCACCTGTGTGTGTGCCCGTGTCCATGGGTGAGTGTGTACGTGTGTGCACACGGGATCCCCCGGGAGACCTGAGCGCCTGCAGGCAAGCCCTCTCACGTGGACACACAGGGCGGGCCGGCGTGGCTGGAAACAAGCTGCCTCGGGAACGCAGAGATGGCTGTGCCTGGCCAAGGCCATCTGGGAAGCAGCACAAGAGCGTGCGTGTTACACACATGTGCACGCGCATGCAGCAGCTGGGCTGGGGCAGGCCTCAGGTGTGCAGCGTCAGTGTGCCTGCGGAGGTGGCCCTGCTGTGCCTGCCTGGCTCCCCCAGGACCCCTTTTCCTGGGAGCAGTGGGCAGAGGGGAGCCCTCCCCAGGGAGGCCACCCAGCCACGCAGAGGGGGGAGCGGGCATGGAAACCTCTAGGGGATAGGGCGGGAGCAGCGGGACTCGGGGCAGCTCCAAGGGACACTAGCCCACGTCCCCGCCCTGGCGGGCACAGCGCTGTGGCAGTTTTCAAGGTCTTGGTTTACCCCGAGGGGCTGGGCTGATGGCTTCCCCAGGTCCTTCCTCCCTGAACAGTGGAGCGAGTCCCTCCCCCACAGCAGGACGGCGGGGCCTGCGGAGCTCGTGTGTGAGGGCAGGAAGGACGCGCTGCGGCGGTCAGCAAAGCAGCCCGCTGTCGCGCTGTCGCCACGCTGTTCACAGACGCTCTGGGGCTGCCTGTTTCTGCAGCTCGGCCCAGCCTGTCCTGACCGACGCAGCCTCGGCTGCGGGCACCACCCAGCAAAAGCCACAGGGTGCTGGAGGGGTGCGCAGCGAGCAGAGGCCCTGGGCGCGGGGACGTCTCACCAGGACGCGGGGATCACAGCGCGCCCTCCCCCACCAGGCAGGCACTCACTGTCGGATGAACTGGATGGCGTCCTCGTACTTCATCCCGCTCTCGATGAGGGCCAGCGCCACGAGCACCGGAGCCCTGGGGACAGACGGTACGCCTGGGGTCATCGGAGCCCACATGCCCTGTCCCCAACAGGCCACCTGTGAAGGACGAAGGGCATGGGGGCCGGGGGGCCCACTGCTCTATGCTCCCCCACGAGGGCTCCCCCCCAAGTCAGGCTGCCTGGGCCCAAATCCCAGATCCCTCTCGTCCCTACTGTGCAACCTTCGGTGGTTTGGGCAACCTCTCTGTGCTCAAGCCCCTCACATGTAAAATTTGTTGGCAGGATGGGTAAACAAGGGAGCACAGGTAAAGCACTAAGCTCGGGTCTGGCCTGGGATAAGAGCTTGATACACATGGCCATCAACCTGCTGGCTGGTCCTCCCTCTGCAAATGGGGGGTGGGGTACCTCTGCCTGGGTCATTTCAATCAAATCCAGGCTGCCATTCCTCCTGCTTCAGGGGTCCAAGGCCCTAGGGGTGTCCTGTGTCTGGGGAGGGGAAGCAGCAGCTCCTTTCCTGCACAAGGTACAGGGACAGTTTGAACCACAGCAGGAGGGGGCTGGGTTAGACCTGGGGAAGGACTTCCTCCTGTGAGTCTGCTAAAGGACTTGTCTGGGAGCCCTTATGCATGGGCTTCTGGGAAGGTCACGGGAATGTGCGCTCCAGACCCACATCCAAAAGCGAGAAGGTCAGACCACCAGATACCCAGGCTCAAGCTGAGCTCCCAGCAGCAGCGCCTGACACGGCGAGCCCACCCCACAGCTCACCGTCCCAGGCCCGCCACGCAATGCACGGCCACGCAGCTGCCAGGGTCCTCGCAGAACTTGGCCTTCAGCAGGCTCAGCCAGTCCTCCACGACCTTGCCAGGCGGGGGCGCCCCATCATCAAATGGCCAGTCCTGCAGAGGGAAGCAGTCAGTGAGGACCCCGACCGGAGGTTGGGGACAGAGGTGGCCCCAGGCTCAGGCTGGCTGGGATGAGACAGGGTGCTCCGAGAGAAGCAGTGGATGCCGGGAGCCCGCTAGGCTTGGCCATGCATGCCCCACTGTGAATGCCCCAGACTCATCGTTTCCTGCTCACTTCAGCTGTCCTCTCCTCCAGGAAGCCCTCCTGAACCACCCCACCCCTTACTGAGTAGCGCCTCCTCCAGAGCCTATGAGCCCTGCTACCTCCTCCACCCCCCACTGCCTGTGTGCCCGTAGCGGCCTGAGAGGTTTGAGGTCAGCAGGCCCAAGGGGTCTTGTCCTCCACAGTGGCACACACCATCGGCATCCCCAGCCCCCAAATGCAGCCATACAGCTCAGGCACCAGCAGGAATGAAGAAAGGGCAGTAGGGCGAGGCCGTATTATTGGGAACAGGACTAGTCAGTTAAGCCTGCGCCCTTCCAGTCAGGTGTCCTGGGAGCAGGAGCTTAATTTGGTTTTGGAAAATGAGCTGCACTTCCCACAGCCCCACCACCCTGGAGAGGTAGGGGAGGCGGGCCGGAGCCTGCGTCGGGAGGGCTCAGCCGAGGGTGTGCCACAGTGGGGACAGAGACCCTTCCGCCTTGGTGAGGCAGTTCACGCAGGGCCAGGGACTGCTCCACAGCTGGTGCCGTGTGCTACCAGGGGTGAACCCACACGGGCCCACTGAGGCTGAAAGGCAGCCCTCGGGGTCACTTCATCCCCTCTCCGGCCTCCAGGCGGGGCAACTCCTGGAGGCAGCCTGTCTGCACAGCTGCCAAAGTCTAACCCAAGTCCTGCTGCTGCAGTGTGGGGAGGGAGGGTCACTGACGTGCCCTGTGCCAAGAGGTGCTTATACACCATGGCCTCCCAGCCTTCCAAGAACCCACACTTTAAGATGAGGAGCCTGAGGCTCAGAGTGACCTGTGGGGCCACCTGGCTGGGAAGGGGCAGAGGCAGGATCCACCCAGGCCTGCTGGCCCCAAAGCACCAGCTCTTCCCACCACTCCCAACTGCCAGGCAGTGGCCACTCAACACAGCAATACCTGTCAAATGGGGCCCTTGGATGAAAGGCAGTGAGGAAAGGTCCCCCGCACTGCGGAGAAGAGACAGAGGCCCAAGCACAGCGAGACAGGGCCTGCTGCACACCAGGCTGGCCTTACTCCCTGCCCCGGCCCGGGCGGGGAAGTCTGTACCTGGGGAGCCGCTGGCCACCAGGCTGGGGTGAACCCCACAGAGCTAGCTCTGGGGCTCTGGTTACTGTGGCCCGTTCCACAGGGACATGGCAGCAGAACTGCCCTACCCTCCACCTAGACCTGGGTCCCCAGGGCTGGAGGAGCCAGGGAAACGGCCCTGAGGGTCCCTCCCCACAACCTCTGCAGAGAACCTTCCCAGGGACCTGCTGCCCGGCAACAGGGCCCCAGACACCAGGCAGGAGAGGGAGGGGAGCCTGAGCCGGCCCAGGCGTGGAGGAGCCAGGCAGCCTGCACGCAGCTCCACGGGGGCCTGGCTCTGCCAGGGTTCTCTCAGGGGACCAAGCGCACACCCACTGAGCCCCAGCAGCCCGGTCCACACAGGGGGACCCTGCTCTGCCAGGCAGGGCTGTTGGGGGTCATTGCCCTAGACCCCAGTGGGGAGTGCACCCGGCAGTCAGGGGCATAACTGTGTGTCACCATAGGCAGAGGCTCATGCCTTCCCACTATATGGCCTGACCCAAGCCTGTTTCCCCAAGATGGAACCACACAAGGAGCTGCTGTGGGGCTAAGACCCTAACATGCAGGAGAGCCCAGCTCTCAGGAGCTGCAGCCGGGCTAATGCACCAAGTGTGTGCAACCCCTGCCCACTCTACAAGTGGAAAAATGGGGTGCAGAGGGGGTGACTTTCTCTGGGTCACATGTCCTGACACTCAGCCTGTTCTCAATGTGCCCAGACACATGTGGTCCAAGCACGGACAGGCTGCAGAATGGCTGGTGGCACTAGAGAGGCCACATGTGCCTGCCCCGCAGCAGGGAGCACAGACCCACCGCCGAGGCGGAGAGGCGCACCCAGGCTGAGAAGGGCCACCTAGGCCAAGGGGGCCCCTCCAGCCCACCCCCCATGGAGCAGCAGAGTCCCAGCGCCACGCAGCCCTCACCACCACAGTGATGCCGTCCTTCTCCAGCGGGGCTTTGTCATAGGTCACTTCGCACACGCGCACCACGGTAGTGGCCCCGTATTTCTTCAGGTCCTGGTGGGGGGAGGAGGGAGGAGGCAGGCTGGCATGGGGTCAGGGCTCAGGGCTCAGGGGTCAGGACCCACTGACTGGAGCCCCCAGGGCAGGGCCATGTCCCTGGACCAGACAGGAAGGCTCAGATGTAGTGTGCACCACCCATGGTGGACCCACAGGCTCAGTGACGGGCCAGGGTGGTGTCTGGGGGCGGAAGAGCCTTCCCTGATGCTGCCAGCACCTGACCCTTGGCCCAGCAGCAGAGAGGAAGGTGTTCCCACCGACAGCCACCGTAATTCACAGCTGGACAGCTGTGACTGCAGCTCCCAGCACACTACCTCCCTCCTCTGTGGTGCTCAGGATACCCAGTCTTACCAGCAAGGCCTTGTTTCCCAGGCAAAGCTACTGAGTCCCCCCAGAGGGACAGGCTGCCCCAGCCCACACATGGGTCCTGCATCTGAGCAGCGCCCCCACCAGCACGCCCAGCCCAGGAGCCCTTCAGAGTCTCCTAGGGGCAGGCCTCAGCCGGCAGGGGGCCTGAGAGCAGGCGGGCAGGTGCCCGCTCAGACAGCCACAGGAAGGAGTCAGACCCTGCACACCGGCGGGGAAGCCCACACTACCAGGGAAAAGGTCATGGTCACACACGGCCAGACCGATATTTATACCTCACTCCATGAGGGCCACGTGCAGGGGCTGTTCCCACCCCCACCTGCTCCCTGCAGCTATTTTGGGAGTGGTGAGGAATCAGGTGCTGGGTCTTGCTGATCATGCAATGGGGACACCGGACACAGGGAGGCCAAAGCCAACTGTTCTAAGAATACAGGGAGTAGGAGGGGGTGCCGGGCTCTGAGACCATAGGGGTACACCAGAGTCCCTCTGTGCCCTCAACAGGGGCAGCTGAGCCCTCCCTGACCCTGGTCACACACTGAGCCCAGATCTAGTCACATGCTGAGTCCTGACCCTGGTCACATACTGAGCCCTGATCCTGGTCACATACTGAGCCCTGATCCTAGTCAGTCATACACTGAGCCTCAACCCTGGTTATATGCTGAGCCCTGGTCCTGGTCACGTACTGAGTCCTGATGCTGTCCACACACTGAACCTTGACTCTAGTCACACAATGAACCCTGATCCTGGTCACACACTGAGCCTGGACCCTAGTCACATGTTGAGTCTTGATCCTGTTCACACGCCAAACCTTGACTCTGGTCACACACCGAGTCCCAACCTTGGTCATACATAAAGCCCTGATCCTGGTCACACAGGGCCCCATCCCTTGGTGACACCCTGAACCCCAACTCTGGTCACATTCTGAGCCCTGACCCTGGTCACTCACAGTGCTGTGCTTACCGGTCTTGCTGTCATCTCAAGGGATTCAGGTGTGAGAGGGGGCGGCCATCCTCAATTGGGCATCTGGCTCAGTGACCAGGTGCCCACTGCCTCTCTCTCTCTAGTTTTCAGTGCCCTCTCATGCCCACGTCCCTGTTTCATTATGACAAGTCCATGGTGACTTATGTTGCAGAGAGAAAAATAGAGTCTGAGGCCACAAATGACCCTGCACAAGGCTACAAGCTCTGCAACAAGCCGTGCACACGACTGCAAGCCCTGCAACAGCCTTGCGTGGTGCGGGCTGTGCGGAGGTCCCTGCGCACTGCTGCAGGCGCTGCACACGGCAGGGAGCGCTGCAGAGGCTCCCACGGAGGCCACGCAGACAGCTCCAGATTCGGTTCCCAGCACACGTTCTGCCAACACTTCCGGTCACATCTGCTGGCGTTGCGGAGAGCTGGTCTCTATGCTCCTGGTTCTCCAGGATGCAGTGGCCACTCCCTCCTCACACAAGAGATCTAAGCCCTGCAGCCCCCAGCCTGTTCTAACCTGAAGCCTCACCGAAGCCCCAAGGCTTCCTGTGGCCTGGGCTGGCCATGGAGCCAACCTGCACACCTGGCCCCATCTGCCTGTCCTGTATTAAGCAGCAACTTCTCACATCAGGGCCCCCCTCCCCTCTTGCTCAGCCTCTGCACAGAGGCCAAAGGGTGGGCAAAGGGCTCGGACGGCCCCAGCCCAGGTGATGTCCAACCACTCAGAGCCCAGCCTGTCAACCCTCACTCCGCAACCCACCTCTAGCCACGCAGCATGGCTCCCTCCGCTCTACACCCGTCCTGCCAGCTCTGGCCTAGCGACCCCACCCGGCCCCCACTCACCTCAATGAAGGTGCTGAGGGTGGCGTTGGTGGGGTTGTGCGTGATGAGAAAGCGCATGTTCTTGTAGCTCACCTCCACCGGGGCGGGCCGGTTCATCCGCGCCATGCTCCCGCCCGCACGGGGTGGGCAGAGCGGGGCCAGGGGGGCTGGAGAGGCCGGGGCCAGGCCACAGAAGCCCCACCAGCCCCCAAGACCAAGCAGAATGAGATCCCTGTGCTTGTCCGAGAGAGAGAAAAGACTTTTAAAAACTTGCCCCCACACCCCGCACAAATATTGTGCAAATACTTGGGAGAGGGGAAGGAAGCTGCCCGGTGTTCGGATAATTAAAAAAGAAAACCCAACTCTTTAAAAAAGAAAAGGAACAAAAGAGACCCCTGAAGTGAAACGGGCAGCTCCAAACTCCTGTCTCTCAGAGCTGGATAATTATAAAGGGGCAAAAACAAAAATAACAACCAAAAAAATTCAGCAAAGAAAACTTAAAAAACCCAAAGTGAATCTGGCCACCGCGGCAGTGTCCAGCGCTGGGCCCACCACTGGGGACACCCTCTCTGCATCAGCAGTGGGCAGACAGCCCCCTGAGCTCAAGGGTGGGCCCCAAACTCCCAAGGACAAGGAAAAATGAACCGATCCAACTCCAGAGCCT
The DNA here is from genome assembly GCA_963574435.1 of Cheirogaleus major. Taxonomy (NCBI): domain Eukaryota; kingdom Metazoa; phylum Chordata; class Mammalia; order Primates; family Cheirogaleidae; genus Cheirogaleus; species Cheirogaleus major. The sequence goes on along the minus strand of CAUYPO010049637.1, from coordinate 24,126 downwards.
TGGGGTGGGGTCGTAGGCGGCAGCCGTGGCCGCTGAGGCCTCAGATGCACAGGGCCTCTGTCACGTTACCCCATCGGGCTACGGCAAGTCCGGAGTCCTGGAGGGGGCCAGGGGTCTCAGGCTGCAGAGCCGGCCCTGGACCGGGCAGCAGAGGCCATCGGCGGGCGAGGGCGATGGTGGGAGCCGGAGGCGGAGGCCCCCTCAGCGGCAGGCACGGCAGTGGTGCAGGGCGCAGCAGGCGCGGCGGTGGTGCAGGGCGCAGCAGCACTCAGGGCGGCCCCCAGGCCCTCTCCACACATCCCCGCCGGTCAGCGGCAGGCAACAATGTCTAGGGAGGAGAGAAATGGTCAGGAAGGGGTCACCAGGAGCCCTGCCTCCTGCCGAGCCCACAGTCACGGGCTTCTCCCGGGGCCCTGCCCATGGCCACATGAATGAGGGACCTTCCATGGGCCTCAACTTCCCCACGTGAGAGCACAAGGAAGGAGGGCTCCTACCAGGACTGACCCAGGGGCCTGAGGTGATGGGACAGCCACGGGGACGTGATGGAGAGGGACGGAGGAAGAGGGGCATTTCGGGGACACACGCCCCACCAGGAGCATGCTGAATCCCAGTGCACCGATCACAGGTCCAACTGTGGTGACAGAGCACATGAAGGGCTGAGCCTGTCCCCTGCCCAGCAGCCTATGGTCTGCAGATACCCCACCCACCCCAAGTCAGCGCCCTTCTCCTCTTCAGATCCTGGCCCCTGTGGAATGTCTGAGCCCAGATCATTCTGGGGTGCCCGTCCTCAGGGAAACGGGCTCAGGCCTGGCTGGTGCTGCCGGGGTACACTGGAGTTGGGGCAGGCCCCACACGTGGCCATGAGCCACCCTAGTTGCCTCTTACTTCCCACAGAACATGTCCTGCCCATCCATGTCCACCCGGCCACAGTGTCCCCACTGCACGCCCGGGGCCAGCCAGGGACACAGACACAGGCTGGGCTCTGTCCTCCCAGAGCTTGGAGAGGCAGGGACAGACCATAACAGCCAAAAGGCCAGCTACTAGGTGGCCAGGAGTGGAGTCACACTGTGACAGGGTCATGTGTCTCATGACCCCAAAGGTTTCAGGCAAGGGGGTCTCAGGAGCACCCAGCCTCCCTCCCACCCCACAGCAGTGCTGAGAGACCTTGAGCATGTCACTGGCCTCTATGGGCCACAGTTACCCCATCTGCATGATGTGGGGACAAAAAGATAACCTCCACGCCCCCCAACCACGGCTGTGACCCAGTGGCTAGCAGACCCTCCAGCCACCGGACCCAACCCAAGCCCCACCCCACCACTCCTATCAGCTCATTGCCCCTGCCTCCCTCTCTCTGCCCGAGGAAGGGGCACCTCATGGGTGCCCCCTAGCACAGTGCTCCACCCCCCACCTCCTCTTACCTTTGCCCTGCCCCAGCACCCCTGCTCCAGCTGCCCACCAGGGAGGCTGGGCCCCCAGAGCCTCAGTCTGGGTGCAGGAAGGGCACGAGGCTGGGCCCCACGCTCAGAGCAGCCGGCTCCACCGCTGCTGGCCAGCAGCCATAGGCACAGGCCCCACTGCCCAGGGCTGCGGCCTCGCAGGACGGTGCAGGCTCCTCACTGCCTGCCCGCCACACCCTAGGCTTCGGCCAGCACTCACAGGCTCAGGGCAGGAGCCACCTCACACTCTGTCCCTCGCATGGTCCTGGGAGGGTTGCGATGGAGGGACCCCAGAAGGAGGCAAAAGGCAGAGGGAAGGATTCCTGTCCCTGGCGCAGACAGCCCCTACTCTGACCTGCCTGGAGCAAGCACAGGCTTTGAGTGCAGGTGAGGAAAGCCACCAGGTCCTAACAGCACACAAACAGCTGGGTCCCTCCTGGGACGGCAGAATGTCCCTGAGTACGTGTGTGTGTGTGTGCATGCGCGTGTGAACGCCTGAGCTGAATTCATGTTTACAGAAATAAAGAAGGAAAAGAGTCCCAGAAGCCACAGCACTGGGGGGTTCAGCCACTGTCACCACCCCACAGCTGCTGGGGACCTGGGGAGACCCCACAGACAACAGCACAGCCCTGGCTCTGCTGCCCAGTATCCCTGGACAGGTCCTCAGGGCTGAGGGTCGCTGGGCAGGGAGGGGGCTCTGGACCACCCCACACTACTGCCCACCCAGAGCCTGAGGATGTCACATGTCTGCAGGGATCAGGGCTCAGACTGGGCTGAAGTCAGGGGTGAGGGCTCAGGCTAGAATGGGGTCAGAGGTCCAGGCAGAGGTTGGACCAGGTTGGGCTGGGGTCTTGCCACACACCCCACTTGTCTCTGCAGTCTGGGGTCTCCAGCCCCAGGTAAGAGCAAAGCAGTGATTTCCTACCCTCCTGCCCCACATGGCTGAATGCTGCCCGGTGGCCACTCCCCAGGGAGAAGCCCCCTGCACACCCACACTGCCCTCAGTGAAGTCACTGAGCAGAGCCCAGAGAGCAAGGGTTAAGGGGGGAACTCTAGCCCTGTGGGGGCAGGCAGCTGGCCCTCAGAGCCGGTGGTTCCCATGGGCAGCCAAGGCCCGTCTAGCCACCTCCCAATCCCTATTGGCTCCTGCCTCTGGGCAGAGGCAGAATCCCCAAGGTGGGCAATGAGAGCTCCCTGCAGACAAGGCCTCAGGCTCCCCATCTGTGAAATGGGCACAGGTCGTCCAACCCCAATCAGCTATGAGATCAGCCTTGTTTCAGCTTCTCTGCTGCTGCCAGCCCCCACCCCACCCCTGCCACAAAAGCCCTGGTGGGACCTGCAGCCCCTCCCTTCCTCTTGCTCTCTGGCTACCACCCCTGCAGCCACCTTCCTGGGATCCTGGCCCGGACTCTCGCCAGCGGGCACAGACCCCTCGGCTAGTGCTATAACAGACCCTCTCACGACCCTTGAAGGGAGGGCCCATCTCTGTTCCTGTCTGCCAGATTCGGAAGCAGGCCGGGAGAGGGGAGGACATTCTCCAGGCCCTGGCCAGACCAGGCGCCTAGTTAAGTGAGTTCTTCAGCCTCAGGTGTAGGAGGCAGGAAAACACTGAACCCCAGTGTGCAGAAGAGGAACCCGAGGTTCAGGGAGGCTACTGCCCTCACTCCCAGTGGCACTGTGGGTTAAAAAGTTTGAATCTGCAGGCTTCAGAGAGGGGCCCCCCGGCTCACGCTACCAACGGGGCTGGAGGCCTAGGACTCAGTGGGGTCCCAGGGGAGGCCAGGCAGCTCTGTGGGAAGGGCTGGGTTCGGACAGGCTGGGGGCTCTGGGCCAGTCGCGGTGGGGGCACAGGGGGGCTCCCCACCCAGCCCGTCGCGCCCGCCCAGGCTCACCCGCGCCTCCAAGCGGAGCTGGCCGCCTCGGCCAGGGTCTGGCAGGCGCCCCTCCCACAGCGGCAAGGGCTCCGGTATTGCCGCAGCCTCAGCCTCGGCCTGGGGCTATTTATAGTGCCCGAGAGTCACGTGGGGGGTGGTGACCTGCATGCCACCCTGCCGGGGGTGGCTCCCACACCTGGCGCCTAAATATAGCCCGAGGAAGACAGAGGGACCCTGAAGGAGCAGAAGCACCCTTAGAGGAGAAAGGCCAACCCACTGCTGCCCCAGGGCGCTGCCCTCCCTCCCTCCCTAGAACCTTCCAGGCTCCTACAGCTGCCCTGGCAGCAGAGAGGAGGGGGCTGCTCAGGGTTCCTGGGCCCACAGAGCAGGAGCACAGCACAGGCAAAGGCCTGGAGGGAGCACGCCCAGCTCTGGAGATAGACATGCAGGCACCCCTGTGGAGGCAGGTAAAGGCGCCACTCAGGGTGGCCCTGAGTGACCCTGTTCAGGCCCCTGCCCAGCTCACCAGCCTCATGGTGGAGGACCCGTCTCTTTATGGAGCACCCTGCAGGGTGGCTACTCTCATCCACGCCCCCACCCCTGGCCCCCTACAGGTGAGGAAACTGAGGCACTGAGAATAGCAGCAGCACCCTCAGGGGCACAGCAGCGGGCAGGAGTCAGCTAGGGAGCTGTCTCCACATCCCACTCAACCACCAAGGCTCGGTACAGATGCCCCCTCTCCCATGAGGCCCTCCGTGACACCCCCTGAGGTTCCTGGCCTGCCAAACCAGAAGGGCCCTGGCTTAGTGTCTGGGAGCATCGTGCTCCCAGACTGTGAGCCCAGGAGCGGAGCCTGGCGTCACGGTCAACTGGTACCTGCCCTGCACTCAGAGGCCCTTGGGGCAGGGCGGAGCGGGGGACAGAGCCCCCAGCACACAGGGTCCTGGAGGCTTTGTCTCCCTGGGAACCCGGCTCACAGGCAGCCCGATCCAGGCAATCAGCGGTTAGTGTCTGGGGTGGGGGCGGGCAGAGGCAGGCTGGTCCCTGCCAAGAACATGGTCCCCTCCCAGGCTCCCCCCTACATACACATCCAGAGAGCATCACCATCAGCCCAGCCTGGCACAGCCGCGCCTGCAAACTCCACCTCCTCCTGCCCCGCAGTGGGCAAGCTAGCCGGGGAGGGAAGGGTACGGTGGCTGCGTCTAAGCTGGAGGGACCCGCAGGAGCTCCTGCCCACCAGCTCAGGGAGCCCCCACTGGTGTAAGCTCCCTGGCAGGTACTCCTGCCCCTGTGGGTTCACTCAGCACCAGGGGTAGACCTCAGCTTCTGACTCCCACTCCAGTGCTCTCAGCCCACCACTTCCAGCAGCTTCTGCTTGAAGGACCAAGTCGGGAATGGGTCAGCTCTGGGCATTCACTGCTCCACTAATCTCCCACCTCGACTGCTTTCTAAGGACTGCCAGACACTGCATCCCAGGAGCAAGGCACTAACACCAACTACAGTGTACTGATAAAACACCATAGCTCAGAGAAGTTGAGCAACTTGCCCAAGTCACACAGCCAGGAAGCAGAAGAACCGCAGATGGAGCTGTTTTGCTGACCCCAAAGACCTGCTTGTCCCAACCCCAGCCCTCTGGGGGAGGGAACTTCTAGGGCAAGCTGCTCCTGCCACCCCAGCTTCAGTTTCCTCATAGGTAAAATGGGTCTCTTAGCAAAAGGTCCCATCAAGCTCTGTGATGCCACAACCAGGACAGAAAACCCGTCATGCTGCTAGGGCTGCAAATGTCGGTCCCCAGTGTCCTGTTCCCCCCACCAGGCCCCACTCCCTTGCCTGAGGCCCTTTTGCCAGGCCTGGGGGGCACCTGCTTCAGCTGGCACAGCCCCAAGCCTTTCGGAGAAGTCTATTTATACCAGGGCAGGAGCCGTTCCTGGAATCCTCCCAGAGCGAGCCCAAGTCCGCCCATTGCTAGGGGGGCCAGGAGGGGAGACCCAAGCAGGCCAAGCCCACACCAGATACCCTAGGAAATCTTCCCAGAGCCCACACGCCCCCTGCACCCAGCAGCCCCAAAGGTCTCGCCCCCCACCCCCCACTGGCCTCTTCTCCCAGCCCCTGTCCTATCCCCTGTCCCCTGGGCCACATGCCCTTTAGAGCACAGCGTCCCAGCCGCAGGGAAGACATCCCTGACTGGAGGAGGGACTGAGAGGGCCTCAGTTCCACCCCACCTCCCAAGTCCTGGCACCAAGAGGGCTCCCACTTGTTTTTGGAAGGAACAAATGACCCAACGTTCTGGGCAGAGGTCCAGATCTGGGAAACATCCAGAACCCATCACAGAATCTCAGCCCAAGATCTGGAGGAAACTCAAAGGTCACCCACACCACCTAATCACCCAGTTTGCATACCTCTGGTGATGGGGAGCTCACTACTCACTGGCAGCCCTTGTGTCTTCTGCCTTCGGGCAGCTGCCTGAATTATACAGCCCTCTCTAGTGCTTCCTGAGCACCTATCGCTGGGACAGAGAAAGCCCCCAAGTAAAAGATGCCCCAGGTGGCAGCTGATCCAGAGGGCAGGGTGGTCAGGGAAGGCTTCCTGGAGGAACTGGCCAGAGGGGAGGCAGGCATTCTTCTGTCTGGAGTCTCACATCAGGGCTTGACCCACTGCCCCTGACTCCCTGTGCAACCCAGAGAGGGAAGCCGCCTTCTGAGGTGGTGCCAGCTCCAAGCCAGGCACAGGGCGCCTGGACTATGACCTGGAAGCACAGCTGTTGGGAACAGGCGTGGGCTCCCACTGGGCAGGCACCTACCTGTTCTACCCGCCAGGGATCTGAGACAAGCAGGCTGCAAGGACACTCCCCTGCATGTAGCCACTGCCCCTGTGGGGCCACACAGGCCACCTCCACACATAGCTTTAACGTGCTGACTTTCCAACCCAAGTGGCCCACCCCCCCAAGGCCACCCTCGCATGCTGCTAGCCACCAGCACTGCTCGGGCAGGCCGCAGCCCCGCACAGAACCAGGGGCTATAACTGCCACTTCCGTGGGCAGGCACTCGGACAGGCACCTGGCATGCATGCGCATGGGCCAGGCCAGGCTGTCTAGGCCAGCCAGGCAATGCACTCCAGGACCTCGTGCCACTCAGACCCTGCCAGGCCCACCCTGCGCCTCCAGCCTCCGAAGGCACCAGGAGAACCAACCCAGTGATGGGTAGAAACCTGACCCCCAGGAGGTCCTATAAAGGGACCAGAGGTGCTGGGGAGGAGCAGGGGAGGAGGAGGGAGAGGAGGACAGGGAGGAGCGCCAAGCCTACTCACAGGGAAGCACCAAACCATGATGCTTGGGACCAGTCTTTGGGCTCACACAGACCCAGGGACAGACCCAGTGCTGCCTGTGACCACTTCCCTCTGCACCTTGGTTTCTCCCCTGTGAAAGGTACAAGTCCTGCCTTGCTGGGGTCTCAAGGGGACAAAGGAGGCAGTAGGTACTGAAAGCTGGAAGACAGGGCCTCTGGCTACCAGGCAGCAGCTCAGACGAGGAAACTGAGGGACAGCCAGGGGAACTGGGACCCCCAAGTGTGAGCACTTGAACCCTCCAGGTGCCCCTTCTGCCACCCTACAAGCCCACTTGGCAGCAGGCCACCTCCCCTGCCTGGAGACCTGGGATGGGGACAGGGATGGGAGCTGTCAGTGTCTCGGAAGGCATCCCAGGAGCCACTGCTGGCCAGGCTGCCTGTGATCTCGCACCGTGCCACACTGGCCATGGCTCCTCTAAGCATTCTGGCTCTTGGGGACTGCACCCTGGGGCTGTCCTCCCCTGCCCAAAGCCCCACTGTTCACCCCACCACCCCAACCAGTATGCCCACCCCCCACACTGCCCTCACCCTCCCTGAGGCTCAGCACTGGCTCTGCCACCTGCATACTCTGCTACTCCCAGCCCAGACCTCAGGACGCCCACCGAGGGGGCAAGGGGAACTGGGTATTCATTCGTTCGTTCATTCATTTGTCCAATTTGACAAATATGTATTAAGTACTTACCAGTCCCAGGTAGTGGGCTAAGCTTGGAGGTACAGGGAAAGAAATGCACAGAACAAGCAAAGGCCTGCCTGCCCTGTCCCCTGTCCCTCCCTTCCAGGTCCAGGTCAGCTGTCCAGCAGCCCCACCCCCATCCTGGGAAGCTGCCTCCCAGATGTCCACCGTGTGTGGGCCAGACAACTACAGTATCATGTCCCCATGTGCAGGCATCACTACTGAGTCAGGGGTCACTTCATCCCTGGAGGTGAGCTACCTGGGCTCCACGAAGTGACCTCACGTCAACCTGTGCCTCAGTTTCCCAGGCTGTCATGTGCGAGGTTAGAATGTGGGCTGCCTGGCCCACACCTGGGATACCCCCAAGGCCAGCAGACCAGGTTCCAGGCATTCAGGCCTCCACTCCCCCTGCTGTCACCCTGCCAGGGGCCCAGCCAAAGGCCTCCACTAGCTGCCTCCACACAGCTGCAGCCACCAAGCAACACCTTCCTGTGACCAAGCCTTGAGCCATGCAGTTCCCTGCAGCCGAGGGCCCTCTGGTCCCACTGTGGCCCATTTCCTCATGCTCTGGCTCAAGCACCATCTCAGGGAATTACTAATGGGGTAACCTCGGACATTTACTCTCTGTGCCTCAGTTTCCTCATCTGTAACAAAAGGATAATAACAGTAACTTCCTTACACAGTTACCAGAAATAAAAGAATTAAGTCATGAGAAGTGCTCAGAACAGTGCCTGGGACAGGTGCTCAACCAGAGTTCTGGCTGTTAGTGTCACCAGTCTGATCCCCGTACCCCAGGGAGAAGCACGCTGCCTCTTCTCCTGGTCTCAGCCTGACTCCAGTGAGGAACGGGACGCTCAGGCCTGGGGTACTCCAAGGCCACAGTGCCCCTGGCAACCACCTCCTGTGGGCCTGGGTCTCAGGGCCTCACACCCATGCTGTTATGCCCACTCCTTCCCAACATCCCTGACACCCAGGCAGCTCAGGACCCCAGCCTAGAACCAAATAGCACAGATTTGCCCCTGCCACCTAGAGAAGGAAATCTTGAGGGGCTTTGCACGTAAGTGTGACCACCTGGAAAGCCACTGATACTTCAAATCCTTGCAGGGAGTTCTTAAAACCCAAGATAACAGAGGACCATCTAAGCTGCCATCTATCAACACCAAATAGTAATAATGGCAGTTACCACACATTGAGAACCCAGTTTTGGACAGAGCCTGAAGACTGTTAGAATCAAATGATCACAAGGCTTCTCCACTCACTGGGAACACTTTCTGCAGCTCTGACCCTCCATTGACTCATTTTGCACAGTGGGGTTTAGCAGCCTCACTCGGTGCTGCAAGGATCAAAGGCTGCACAGGGTCTACACCCCAGCTCGTGGTCGTGGTCAAAATTGGCACGCCCAAGGTCGTGGTCAAAATTGGCACCCCTGCATCGGCCGTGCCAACCACAGATCCATGTAGCCTGGCGGGTTCTGGTCCCACAGCACCTCCAAGGGCACTCGCATGACTGGGTGGCCAGGCCAGCCCTGGACCACGCCTGCGTTCCTAGAGTGGCGGTTCACAGCCCCCCTCGGTGAAAGGAGTAATGGCAGGTGATAAACCATGCCTCACTGCGTGGTCACCCTCATCTAACGACACAGGACACAGGCAAATGGGCTCAGGAACCGCCCAGTGGTGGACTAACGAGGCTGGGCCCCGCCTGGCCCCCAGTCCCTGCTCTGCACCGAGGTCTCTCCGCCTCCTGACGCTGTGGCCCGCGGGTCAGCGCCCTGCAGGTGGGAGCACCGAGAGGTCATCGCGGTGGGGGCACACCATACACAAAAAGCCTGGAAGGATGCGCAGTTCCAGCCCGGGTTCCAGCCGTCTGCTCGGATTTTGCGGGGAACAGGTCCCACCGCCAGGGCGGCGCCCTCGCCCCACCCGACGGAGAAGCGACGGCGGCTTGGGCCGCGCTCCGGGTCTGCCCCGGCCGCCCCAGCCCAGGGCCCGCCGACACTCACCGCGGGCCGGTCCTCCGCGCTCGGGCCGCAGCGCCTCGCCGCCCGCTTTATGCCCGGCCGGCCCGCCCCCGCGCACGTCAAAGGGCCGGCGCGAGCCCGCGCAGCCCGGCGGATCCGGCAGCCCTGGCAGCCCGTCCGACGGGGGCGGGGGCCCCTCCCGCGCTGCGCTCTGGGGCCGCGGGGGGCAGGGCGTCCCCAGGGCCCCGTAACCGCGGGAGCCGGCGGGAGGGGCAGGAGGGCGGCGCCAAGGCCAGGGCTGCAGCTGGCGGTGGGGCAGCCTGGGGGCTTCCCTGTCTCTGCCATCTCCCTCTGCCTCCTGCAGTCTGGGAAGAGGGTCCCAGGGCCCGCTCCCTGCTGGAGGTGGGGGCGCCTCACCACACCCCCGCCAGTCCCATCCTCTCACCCAGAAACAGTCCCAGCTCTCTGCGGCGCGCCCCACCTGAGCAGCCCCTGCGTCCTCCCCAGCGTGTACAAGAGGCCTGGGACACTCCCCTCCAGGGAGCCACCCAGGTTTGGGGCTCCCAGGCCCTCAACTCAGCCTGTTGTCACCATTTCCTCCAGGAGGAAGCACAGGGAGACAGTGGGCAGAGCAGCTGCTTCGAAGACCCCACCCAGGCCTGGCTCCAGGCTCTCCCACTAACCCCCAGGCACTAACACAGTTCCTTCCGCAGGAAGCGGGAACCCCACCAGTGGGGGAGGGGCGGTTCCTGCCTCCCAGGGCCAGGGTCACTTGCCCCTCCCCCATCAGGATGCTGCCGGGCTCTGGTGCTATCAGAAGGGGTGGAGCCCTCCTCCCTCATCCTGTAGGGGTGTGGGGGGGTCTCAGCCCAGCCCAGCCCAGCCCTCAGGACTGTACCTCTTGGGCAGAGAAAGGCCACCAAGAAGTACATGTTTACCCCTGCTACCCCCAGGGGAGCAATGGGGGCAAATCCTATCTGAGGTATCCACCCCCCAGCCACCCCTGCCTAGGCACCCCCATCCACACACCCCTAACTCCCCACCAGCCGCCTACCAGCTGCCCATGAACACCCCACCCCAGCTGCATGCCCTTCCCAAGGGCCCAGCGACCAGGTTCCCCCAAGCCCAAGCCAGTACCCAGGCCCTCCTTAGCCACTCACTTGGCCATCTTGCCTGCTTGTCAAGGCACCTACCGTGGCCCCTGCCAGGTGCTGTGACTCACACCTGCCCCCAGGCCTCTGCTTCTAGTGTACCCTCTGTCTGGCCACCCTTCTTTCACACCTGCCCCCAGGCCTCTGCTTCTGGTGTACCGTCTGGCCACCCTTCTTTCTCCCTGCAGGTCCACCTCTTCCAACCTCCCCCTGCACGAATCCCCCTTGCCCCAGCTGCCTTCCACCACTGCACAGCCCCTCTCTCTAGGGTAGTCCCAGAGGCCAAGTCTGTATGGGGTCACCCACCAGGCTGGGTTCCTAGACGACAGGGCCACGCCCAGTCCCTCTTGCATCTCCCTGTGGGAGGATACAAGCCTCGGGGGATCACTGTACACAAGTGAACTGATGGTCCAGTGAGTGACAGGACAGCTGCACAACAGGGGGCCAAGTCAGTGGCTCAAAGGGAACTCCTGGTCCCATGCTCATTCCCGCCTCCTGGTGTGACTGAGAACCAGGTGTGGCTACTGCCCAATGCGGAGCTCTGCCGAGCACACACCAACATGCACACACAGAGATGTATGTGCACACACATGCCACAAAAAGGATGACCGGACCAGATGCCTATGCCAGGAAAATGGGGACCCTGTCACCTGCAGCAGCCTGGCACCACGGTGCCCAAGAGACATTCCAGGGTTACCACAACCCCCACCCCCAGCCCTCCATGCCCACCAGTCCACGCCTCCATCTCCATCTTGCCTGGAGAGCTTCTGCCCAGGCTGGAACTGGGATTGGGAAAGATGATCTCTCCCGCCTCCGCACTGCTGGGGATCTCCACACCAAGATGAAGTGTCCAGCTTGTTGGGGTCCAGAGGCTCTGCCTTGGTACCTGGAGTTTGGCTGAAGCCCTTGGCAGGACCTCCCACTGCAGGCCCTGGGCCAGGCACTGCCCCTCCCTAGGGCAGCCCAGACTGGTCTTGGGACAGACATGGCGAGACTCATGGGTGTTTCCAACACCTCGCCCTTTGATACATGCAGGTTCCCATGCCACACCCGGACAAGGACCCCCCACCTGCATTCACACACATGGCTAGGTGGCCCCTGCCCCCCAGCCTCCCTGTTTTTAGAGCCTTCATCCCAGAGTCCTGGTTATGACACGTTATGACACTATGGCAGCAGCTCCCAGTAAGAACTGGTAACACCGGAGTATGGGTTGCCGGGACAGGAATTCTAGACAGGAAGAAGCAGCTTTAGAGCCTGCCATGGCCTCGGAGTCAGACCCATAGTCCCAGCACTTTCCTCCTGGGGCCCATTCAGGCCGCTGCCAACTCCTGGCACCATGCCACCCACGGCTCCAAGGCTCCTAAAGGCCAGTGCCCAGAAGTGGGCGTAGTGTCCCAGAGGGCATGGAATTCCACAGGTCCACTTGGAGCTAATGGCCCCTGAGAGGGGCCTCATGCTGCCCCAGCCCTGAGCCCCTGCCAGGAATGAAGCAGCCCCCAGGAGGCCCAGCGGAAGCCCCTGACCTGGCCTCCCCAAGAGATCAGGGCCTGCCCAGCTCACCAGGCAAAGGCCCCACCCATCCTGTGCCACATACACACACATGTATGCACACACGCATACACACATGCACACATATGACCATTCAATGGACCCTCAACAGACACATTGGACCCCAGGGCAGGAGCCGAGTGGGTTCTATGTCCCTGCAGAGGGTCCATGTGGCCTAACAGCCCCTCTTGCTGGCCGGAAGGAGGCAGCCCAGGAAAGTCCTTACCCACCAAGATCAGCCAGAGGCTCCAGAGAGGTCCTCATCAGGAAGGGGACAAGGCCAGCACCAAGTCATGCCCACTGGACCTGGCATAAGCCTCCCCCTAGATGCCCACCAGGAACTGCGGACGTCCCCCCATGTGCTGCTGTGTGCCTCTGGGCCCCTCTCCTGAGCTCTCTGGGCCTTTTCAGTCACCAGCACAGTGTGAGAATTATGAACCCATCACCAGGTAAGAACATACAGGACCCGCACCTTGTAATGCCAACATAACTGTCACAGAGGCCAACAGGGCAGGGGTAGACACGTGTGCTGTGCAGGTTTGAGCTAAGCCCCTTTTCTGCAGATTCAGTGGGATTCAATGTGCCTGCCTGGATCAAGCCACAGCCCCTGTCTACAGAGAAGCAGCCACGGCCCTACCTCCGGATCCCTGGACTTTCCTGGACAGTGCAGGGGACAGGCCCCTGAGGGCCGTCAGCATGCAGCCCCTCCCTGCTGCTCCTGGTGTGCCCTACGCCAAGCCCAGGGGCAGGGTCGGATCCCTCCCAGCATCCACAGGGAGGAGGAGTTCCACCCTCAGGCAGGGCAGCCAATGCCCCACGCCCACCCAGTGACTTGTGCTCACTTTGGTGGGGGGGGTGGGAACGGCTGGCCTGTCCCTCCATGGCAACACCCTGTCAGCAGGGTATCCAGGAAGCTTCTGGTCCCTGAGGGTGGCTGGACCTTGGGGCATTACGGTGTGGTGCCCACGTCTACTCACCACCATCCCCAGAAGCCCTGGGCAGGGCAGCAAATATGTACACTTCTGCCGTGTCACAGAAGAGACTGCAGCCCAGCTGGAACCCAGGTCTGTGAGTCACCCATGGCCCGAATCCCTGCTTAGACACTGCCCAGCTCACCACCCCCATACACCCCACAATATCCCTCCCCAAGCCCAGAGTCGGGTCTCATGAAAGAAAGGGAAAGCTCGAGGACCCCTCTGTGTGATGGCCTCACACGGTGCCCTCAGCACAGGCCACCCCCCATGTCCATCCCCAGAGCAGCCTGGAAGGCACCCATCACCCATTTTATGGGTGAGGAAACTAAGGCTCAGGCCGCACAGTCAGTGACAGGTCTGAGGGGCTGAGCCAGGGTTCAGAGCCAGCCTGGGGGGGGGGGGCACTTTCTATGTGTTTTCTCCCTAAAACAGCCAAGCCCTCCACTCCATGTCAGGGCTCCATGGGGCCCAGTCACCCAGCGCCTGCTTCAGTCCCCAGGATTTCCCCCTGCCCCACCCGGAGCCCAGGGCCCTGGGTCAGGCAGGCAGGAAGAGGTAGCCAGGGCCACTGGCCAAAGCCCTGGTGGACACACGTCAGAGGGGCCTGCGAGAGCCGCGGGAAAGAGCTCTGACCTGGCCTTGGGAGGCCGTGTCCAAAATAGCCAGCCCCAGCACGGTGAGGGACTCAGCCTGGTGCACATAGGCCTCTCGGCCCCGGCCACTGCCAAGCTGGCTGCAGAAGGTCACAGCTATTTCTGAGCCAGCCTGGTGGTGACACACAGCCCTGGCACCCCCCAAAGATCCAGGGCACAGGGGCAGCTGAGGCCTAGTGAGGAAAATCTGCCCCCAAGACTCGTGGTGGAGGGACCCAAGTGGCCACAGGTTCCCCAAGGTGCCGAGAGCCTGCTGGGGGACCCTGCACAGGTGGCCTTTCCTCTGAGCTGCCTCCCTCTCAAAGAGCTGCTGTGAGTGGGTGAGTTTCACGTTCGTGCCATTGGCATTCATAGGCCACCAGGATGTGCCCAGCCCTGTGCTGGGCACTCGGGTAGACAAAGAACCAGACCTGGTTCCTGAGACTCAAAGAGGGCCTCGGCGAAGGGGCCTCTGCCCACCGTCCTCAGCTGCTCTGGGCCTGAGCACACAGGCGGGGAGGGTCTGTCTGTTGGAGGGAGGCCGCTGCGCACACACACCACGAACCCACCCTGTGTGCCCACGCAGGCACCCACGGCAGCCCACACCCCCAGAGGTGCCAGCACTGGGCCCTGCTGTGAGCAGCCTCTGGCCCAGGGCTCCTTTTGCCCCACGGGTCAGGCCCTCCCCATAAGCTTGCAGGTACCAGTAACCATCTGACAAACGGGGAAACCGAGGCTCAGAGAGCACGTGAAACTCATCCCACGGCCCCAAGGTAGAGCCTCAGTGCAAAGCTGAGGCCAGCGTGGTCTCTGGGGCCCCCAGCGGAGGAGACAGCTCCCTCCCATCACCCCGAGGCCCAGCTCATGTCTGCCTGACTTGTGCTCAGCCTGTGGCCACTGTCTTCAGAGCCCACCCCACACAGAGGGTCACCAGCTTGGAAGTCTGGCCTGGTTCCCCTCCTGGTTCCCCCACTGAGAGCTGTGTGACATTGGGCATATCTCTCAACCTCTCTGTGCCTCAGTTTGCTCATCTGCAGGGTGGGTTCACTGGAAGGCTGTCCTTCACAGAGCTGCCCTTGGTGCTCTCCTGTGATCCGGAGGGACATTCCCCTTTCCAAGAGGCCTTGTCTGAGTCCCCAGAGCACTACTGCTCTGCCAGGCACCCATGGAGGCTCTGAGAGGACACAGAGCTCCCCAGAACTCCACACTCAGGCTTGTGCTATGGGTGCCAGCACCCAGGAGGACAGTTCTCCAGCAGGGTGCTTGGGACACTCGGGGTGTGTGGAGGAAGACTTTCCCGCAGGACTTCTTAGAACCCTCATTCCTCCACAGACACAGGACCTCGGAGCAGGCTGGGCATTTCAGAGTGCTGTGACACCAGGGACCAGCAATGAGGGTGCCTCACAGAACCCCCGGTTTCCTGGCTCTGGGCATCGGAGAGCTTGGGCCTGCCCGACTCCTGCTCATCTGTGTGGCTGTGACCACCTCTCTGAGCCGGGGCCTCGTTGGTAAAATGAAACTCAAAGACCCAGACAGTGGCTCTGCAGGGCGGGCAGGCAGGCCTCGCTGGCTGTGACGGTCCTGACTCTCAGGCCCCGCCACCTCCCCCTACCCCGCCTGCGTGTCCCCATGTTCATCACAGCCATGATGACAGTGGCTTCGGGGTGGAAGATTAGCTCATGGCTGCAGGCGTCAGCCACAGTGACAACAGCCAAGACCCAGCCAGACACCTAGCCCAGTGGGGGGCAGGGAGGCACCAGCCTCAGCGAGGGGAACCCCCTTAGCAGGCACCACCGGGCACCCAGCCACAGCACCTTCACCACTGCCCTGCCGACCCCTCACCAGCCCTGCCGATGCCTCAGAGCCGCCTTCCCAGGCAGGGCGGGAAAGGGCCTGGGTCCCACCATGTGTCCTGGGAGCTGGGCATCAGAGCTCAGCATGTGGGCACCCAGAGAGCCTGCACTGCCCACCTTGAGACTTGGCCAGCTCCCAGGAAAGAGAGAGAGAGAGCCCTCAAAACCAGATGACCCGAGGGAAACCCCTGTTCTCCCAGGCATCCTGGACGCAGGCACCCTGGGGAGAGATCAGAAACCTACATGCACTTTCTGAAGGGCCTCGGCTCAGGGCTCAGAGCATGTCCCTCCAGCCTGGGACTGCGCCGAGCCCTGCTCCATCTGATGCCCTCCCTGCAGCCCCTCGGGGACTCTGGGCATTGCTGTGGGTGCCCAGCAGGGGCAGGCGGGAGGGTGGGCCACAGCCAGCAGGCCACAGGCAGACTGAACAGCGTGCAGCACTGGGAGCTCCCAGCCGTCCCAGCCACACCCCCAGCACACACCGGGAGCTGCCACCTAACAGCTGGACCTGCAGGTGGATCTGGGGGTGGAGGGAGCCCTGAGGAACTGGTCTCTACCCCGCCAGCCACAGGGCCCCCAAGGACAGCCCCAGGGCCGGGACTTGTGCCCTATTTGGCAGTGCCGTGGCCGGGCCATTCACACGGGTATGACGGATGCTGCAGCTCCCAGGCCTCCTCCCACAGGGCCAGCTGGGGACTCTGGAAGGCAGCTGCTGGGCAGCACCTTGGGGACCGGGAGGCCTTGGGCTGCACTTCTTCACATCGAGGCCCTGAGGGTTTGCAGGGAACCAGCCAACCAGTGGCCCCTACCTTCCAGAAGCAAATACCCAACAGGACACTCAGATGAGCAAGGAAAACAGGTCAGGGAGCAGTGAGGGTTACAGGCAGGGGAGGGTGGGGTGTTTTACAACCTTGTCTCTAAGCTTCCATTCCTTCATCCACGCAACAAAAGCTAGCTGGCTGCAAGGCACCCTGCTAGGGGCAGCGGGAAGGACCCTTCATTCTAGTTCTAGCACCCGCTGAGTTTCCACCATGTCCCAAGCACTGTGGAAGCGATAGCTTCACTGTCCTCCCCAACAGCTAAGAAAGTCCCCAGGATGCTGGAAGCCCTGGGGTGGAGTCAGGGTACAGAGAGCCTGCTCAGGCCAGACCCTGTGCGGGGGCAGGGGGCTGTCTTACTGTTTTTGTTAGTTGAGATAAAATTCACATAACCTGAAATTCACCATTTTAACCATTTTAAAGTGCACAATTCAGTGTTTTTTAGTATATTCACAGTGCTGTGTAATCGTCACCACTTCTAATTCTGGAATAGTTCCATCATCCCAAAAAGAAACCCCAGATCCATCAGCAGTCATGCCCCCCACCCCCAGCCCCTGGCAACCACCCATCTGCTTCCGTCTCTGTGGACTGGCCTGTTCTGGACATTTCACATGAATGGAATCGTGCACTACGTGGCCTTCTGCTTCGGCCCCTTCCACTTAGCACAGTATCTTCGAGGTTCACCCATGTTGTAGCCCGTGTCTGCGCTTCATTCCTCTTCCTGGTTGGCTAATATTCCACTGCATGGATATGCCACATTTAGTTTGATGGACACTTGGGTCATTTCAAGGTCTGTCTTAATTTTACCCTCAGGGACTGAGCCAGGGGGCTGTTCTGGACATCGCCAGGGAGGGGGTGTTACATTTTCACACACATCCACATCTGTGCTGCTGAGACCCCGGGGGGTACTGGGGTGTTGGAGGTTTAAATCCTACCTGCGGGGCCCTCATGAAGTCCTGACCATGCACCCATGTGTGTGAAGAAATCAGGGGAGTGAGGAGGGACAGGAGAGGGGCCAGGGCTCCAGGGTCCCGAGGAGTCCAGGCAGCAGTGTGGGCAGTGGCGACACATGGCAGGTGGGCAGAATTTGGGCCCCTTCCTGGCCTGCGCTGGTCACTGAGGGAGGATACTAGGCAGATCATGGAGGGAGGGAGGTCCCAGGGGCCAGGCAGGGTGGAGAAGGTCCCAAGCAGGGAGGGTACCCCCTGAGGGCCCAGCCCACTGCCCTGGGGGAGCCCAGAGGTAAAGGTGGCATACGAGAGGGGCTTTCAACAAGGGGAAAGATTTATCCAAAGAGTTTCTTAAAGTTAAAAACACGACCCTCACACATACAGTGAGCACAGGTCAAAGATTTATTTAATTCGTTTCGTCAGACCCAGCAGGAGGCGAAGCGGGCTCAGAGGAGAATTCCAGGGCTGTTTACAGTCTGAGAGAGACGGTGCCCACTGGACTGAGCGGGGAAAGATGAGGCAGAGCTGGGGATGTCCTGCAGGCAACGCAGCCATCGTGTGGGCACCTTCTCCACCAGACAGCATCCGTCTGCGCCCCCACCCACCATCGACACACCCACACGTGACCTCACTGCGTGCGCACGCAGTGGGTACGGACATCGCGAGACTTGTCTTAGCAGAGTCACCAGAGCGAGTGGAGGGAGCTGGGCGTCCCAGGCGGGGTCAGAGGCCCAGAGGCAGGAAGGCCAGCGGAAGGCCAGCTGAGGACCCATGGGGAACTGCTGCCCTGGAAGGCAGGCTCCTTCGGCTTCGCAGAATGGCTGCAGGGTGTGGACAGGTTCCCCAGTCCTGCACCCAGGCGGAGAAACGGAAAGTCCCCAGAACCCTAGACCGTGGGTGGCTGACAGGTGAGATGGTGGCATCAGGGCCCAGATGCCTGGAGCCACTGCCCCAGCGTGGGGCTGCCGAGGGTGACCAGGAATGTGGGGAGCACCTGCCCAGAGCCAGCCCCACCCACCATCCTGGGTACCCTCACCCCTGCCCCTACCTGGTGACATCTAAGTCAGATCATTGTGCCCACATCACTCAGGAGCCTAAAACCCTCACTGCCCTGAAGGCCTCACTCAACCTGCTCCCCACCTGACCTCCGCCTTCCTTCCACTCCCCACTCCTCTCTGCCCCAGACTGCTGCCTCCCAGCTGTTCCTGCCACTTGGCAAGCATGGTGCTGCCTCCAGGCTTTGCACTGGCTGTGCCCATGGCCTCTGTCCCTTCATGCATCCTCCCAGGCTCAGCGCCTGCCAACACCCCACTCACCATCCTGCACCCATGCTGCTGGCTTCCTAGGTTTCCCCTCTTGCGTCAGCTGTCTGGCCCCTCTCCCACAGGGCAGAAACTCACAGCCGCACCCTCGTTGGCCTTGGCTCTCAATAGGCCCGCACACAGTAGGTGCCCAGGAGATGTCTGGATGCATTTACCTGTCCTGTGAGAGGGAGGCAGGGCAGAGACAACCATCCCCAGCTGACAGGTGAAGGTGCTGAGGCCCAGGCCTTGCCCGGATCCTGCAGCCAGTGAGGGTGAGGGAGAACCCGCTGGCAGGCCAGTTCCTTCCCACCTGAGCCCCCAACAGGCCTGGGGACCAGTTTGGCAAGACAGTGACCAGGGCACCTCATGGGTGGACCCAAGGTCACCGCTTGGATCGTCTTAGGGAAAACAGGCTCCAACCTCAGGGATCCAGGAGGGCCTACAGGAAGGAGGGTCTGCAGGTGCCCTAACAAAAATCGCCCAGGGAGCCCCCAAGGAAGACAGGACATGTCCAAGCACCCAGAAAGAACTATGGGTCACTTCTGCACGGGGGCTGCACAACCAGAAGTGGGACACACAGGGACCCAGCCACGTTGCTCTCTTGGTGGGCCAGGGTCCAAAATGGTGCCAGGCAGTCCCAGCCCTGCAGTGGGCAGGGAGGTCTTGCCTGTTCCTCTGGGCAGCCCCTGCACCCGACTGCTGGTGACTTGTCTGTCCACCCTCGTGGATGTGGGCAGCAGATGGGGTGTTGACTGATTCGTGCTGGGTCTCCAGCGGCAGGCACAGGACCAGGCCTGTCAGTTAAAGCTTGTGGAATGAGGATTCCTAGCATTTTAAATTACTTCTCAAATGCTCCCAGCAATGTAGCAAGCTGGTGCTCAATGAGCACGGCCACTGTCGGTGAGGGCAATTCTCATCGGACGCTTCCCCTGTGCCGGGTGCTGCTCCATGCTCTCCACACGTACACGCCGTGTGGCCCCCACCATGGGGGAAGCTGTCCAAGGAGCAGCAGGGAGCTCAGGGCTGGAACAAGCCCATTCAGGGCTGCAGCTCCTTCCTCCATGCCAGGCCATGGCTGCCTCCTCCTGGAGGTCCTCCAGGATCCCCAAGGATGGAACACCCAACCCCCCCCTACAAAGACATTGCACAGTGGTCCTGGGTCCACTCACAAGGTGCCCTGGACACTGACCTGTTGTCCCCTTCTGAGCAACAGCACCAGGGGTGCTCTCCAGACATCACTGCCCTGAGCAGGCCCTGCCGTCATCCTCACAGGCCTGACTCCTTGGTCCTTCCCAGAGGGGACCATCCCCACCCTCCTGCTGATGTGCTAAGGAGGCCTCAGGGATGCCCCACGTGTATGTCCTGTCACCAGGGGCCACCTACCTAGGACCCTTCCTGGCTCCACTCTGTCTATCCAAGTCACCCAAATCCCACCTTTGTGGAGGCCCACGACCCAGCCCATACTTACTGAGCACCGACTGGATGCCACAGCAGTACCCTGTCCACGGGAGCTCGTGAGGGAGAAAAGCGCAGCTCCTGGCATGACAACGAATCTGGCCACAGCAACCAGATGGTGGATCTCATGGGGGCCAGAGTCCCGAGGACCCCAACTCCCTCAACAGCAGGAGGGAGAAAGAGGCCCTCAGCTGCTGGGGAGCCCCTACCCCAACTGGACCCTCCAACACAATAAGCACACACATACACAACCCAGTTTCCACCCCAGGAGCCCCCCAGAGGGGGAGGGGCCGACAGGGTCCTATCTTGTCCTACACCATCAATAAGGCACAATACGTCCTAGAGTAACACTGTTCAATGCTGTTTTGTCTGTGTGAAGTGTGCACACTCTGCCAGCATCTGCGTGGCTTCTCTCCAGGTACTCTGGCATCCCAGAGATGTGCACGTGCGGCTCACTGGCATGTCCGTGTTGTCCCAGAGTGAGTGCGTGTGTATGTGAGCGTGCCCTGCATGAGCTGGCATCCTGTCGTCCCAGGGATGGTACCCACCTTGCACCTGCCACCCGTCACCCACCACCCTGAACTGGAATAAGCAGATGGGGAAAAAAATGAATAAATACAAATTATTGTCAAAGCATACAATAATCATAAAAGCATATGATAAGAAACGACGTCGTATGAACGTGCTCAGTGAGCCTGCCACATTGGGTTGCGTTTGAACGTCGTGGTAGGAGGTGCTCTGACAATTTCACTTTGCAAACACTTATGCTTTCACTCGACATACCCCGCCACGGCCGCCGCCACTCACTGTTCACCAAAAGTTGGTAACTAGCACACTTGGTATTATTTGTTTTTCTTAAATGTACGTATAGCTCACGTTTATTTTAGTGTTCAATGTCAGAAGTGTTTTGGGTCTTTATTTACAAGTTTGGTGATGCTTCTGTGACCAGAAATATGCTGGAACCACTTAACTCTTACTTACATCAATTAGCCTATGCTCAAATTGGTTCATTGTACGTTTCGATTAAAGTCACGGTTTCCAAGAACCTATCGATGACGTTGAGGACTTACTATACCCAGAAAAAGGGTCTGGGGTTCCTTCCTAGGCTCCAGACTCTCAGACCAGTGGTCCCCCAACACCCCTTGGTGCTCGCCCCCCCACCCCCCGTTTCCGAAGTCCTCTCTTCTGGGGCTGCACATTCCCACACGTTTTGTTCTAAATAGTATCTTGTAACAAGGCAGGATGGAGACGCTGATGTGGCTCAGACTTCAGGTCACCCTGGCTCCACCTGTGTGACCTTGGGAAGGTGGCTGATCCTAACTCCTGTCACTTCCTCTGAAAATAGGGGTACCCATCCCCAGGGCTGCTGTGAGGATGGACCAGGGAACAGGGTGCCTGGTGCACATAGTAGGCGCTTGGGACCAGCCGGTGACCCTCCTGGGAAACATGTAGCTGTTCTTACCCACGTATGCCTCTGGAAGGTCTACCCCCCACCCACCCACAGGCTTGGCTGGCTGGCCAGGCCCCCAACAGACACGCCTCCGCCACCAGTGGACCTCGGAAGCCCGGTTCTCACGCTCACTTCCTCATTGGGAGGGAGCTGGGGGGGACACTCGCCAGGCCCAGAAACCCCAACAAGCTCTCAGGGAGGGCTCTGCCCCTGAGGACTTCATGCCAGAGCCTTCCAAAGAGGAGGGGAGGGGAGGGGAGAAGAGGAGAGGGGAGAGAGCAGGGGAGAAACAGCGATAAGGGAGGGGAGCAGGAGAGGTGTGGGATGAGGGGGAGAGAGGAAGCACCTGGGCAGAGGGGGCTGCTCTGTGGCCTCCCCTAGCTGGCCAGGGCAAGGCTTTCTCGCCCCCAAGCCCACTCGACTCCTGAAGGCAGGAGGCCCTCGCAGGCACAAGGCAGCCAAGAACACAGGACACAAGGCTCCACTAGGGCCAAAGTTCCTCCTAGAGCCAGGCAGGCCCAGCTGGCAGTGTCCGTGGGAACAGCCCCAGGCCCTGCGGCCACACTCAGGCCAGTCAGCGGGCACTGGGGCTGCCACAAATGCCAGGGCATCTGGACATGTCCCAGGGGGCAGAAGCCCAAGCCCCTGAGCCTGCTCTAGGCATGTCCAGACCTACAGGTTGATCTGGAGGGCCCTGGGGAAACCCTAAGGGAGGGGCCAGAGGGCTGGGGGAGGTGGGGCCGGGGGTCTGCAGGTCCACAACCACCCCTGCTGGCACAATCCATGCCCCCAGACTCTGCTCCCTGCCAGCCAGGCCAGCCTGACGCCACCCCTCCCCACACCCTGCACCCGCACACCCACCTCTCCTTGTGGCTGCCAAAGCTCCTTGAGCCCCACCCTCTTCCTGCACCCCTTCCCCACCCCTCCCCAGCCCCTTCTCCCAGCTCCACTCACGGTGGTCTGTATAAGGTCAGAGGAGGTGTAGGGGGTGGTCCTGGAGCCAGAGGAATGGCCCTGACATCACCCAGGCCACCCTGGCTGAAGCCTCCTCTGGGGTCCGTGAGGGAGGGGTAACTGACGGGGTGGATGGCCAGATGGACACTCCACGACTGCCTCAGTCCATGCTCCAGCCCACACCCCAGTGGCCCCCAGAGTGCCCAGCTGCTCCCCGGCTCCCTGCCCCCCACACTCCATGCGGGACTCCACAGCATAGACCCCTAGCCACTGGCTGTCCTCACAGGCCCAGGACCCTTGGGACAGCCCTTCCGGTGACTTCCTGCCAGGGAGGCGGGGGAGGGGTCAACAGGCCTCCAGATGGCTTCCTGCGCCTGGGCAGCGTGGGAATGGCCCAGCCGGCAGGAGCAGGGCGAGGCCTGCAGCACCCACTGCAGACAGAGCCCCCGCCTGCCTGGGCCTCCGACACCCCCCCAAGAGAGGCCCGAATGCCCCCATCCACAGAGGGGACACTCAAGCATGGACAGGCAAGTCACACCAGAAGCCAGCGGCAGGGCCTCCTGTTAACTAATCAGACACGGCACCCCCTCCATGCCCCACAGCTGCAGGGTCCTCTGTCTGGCCTCATCTGTGAAGGATGGGACAAAAGCTGCCCTGGGCCACTCTGGGACTCGACATGCACCAAGGTCCCCACCTTCCATCACAGCAATGCTACTTCCCAACTGCGCCACGTGAGCAGGTGCCAGCCTCAGACACCAGCTTCCCCACTTGGGGAACAGGCGACAACAACAGCTGCCACAGGTCACCTTGAGGATTAAGGAAGTACCCTGGGCAAGTTCCCACTGCTGTCCCAGAAGAGCATCAGGACGGTGCTGTTGTGGGTGACGCTGCTCCATCAGGCCCCGAACCTCTAGGAGCCTGCCCCTCCTGCAACTTCATGCACCCCTCCCTCCAGAGCACACCACCTCCTCCCAGAAGCCCACCCTACTTGGCAAGGGAGTCCCCTTCCTGCCTCACCACAACCTGTCTTGAGGGCACATGCTCCAGGAAGGTGACTGCTGTCTCCCGTAAGTCCTCCTCTGCCATGGGACCCCTCTGGAGTCAGGACCACCCTCTCTCCCTACTGCCCTCACCCATGGGGGCCAGTGCAGGCCTGGGCAGCCCCCCAAGAGGCCTGCACCCGCACTCCACTACGCAGCAGCCAAGACAGGAGCAATGAGGGTTGCGGGGACACAGGCTGCACACCTTCAGCCCTCCCACCCAGCCCGAGGTTCTGAGGATGGGACGCAGTGAGCCCTCCCCAGCGCCCAGATGCACATCCCTGGCTGTCCACGGCCTCATGTATAAGAGCCCATCACAGGGTTGGGGGTGCCCGTTAATAAACAAGGGCCTATGCAGACCCAATGCCCAGGGCCTAAGGGTGCCATCGGGAAACGGCCCACAGTTCACTCCAAGGGAAGTTTCAAGTGAGACGCAGAACAGCACACGCAGTTCATTCTGCTCTTGTGAAATTAAGCATATGCCCAGAAGCCCAGAGCCAAAGCAGTTACGGGTTTCCTGGGCTGTGTGAATTACTGTAACAAACATTGCCAAATCTACAATTAAAATCTTTTTTTTTTTTTTTTTTTTGAGACAGAGTCTCACTCTGTTGCCGGGGTTAGAGTGCCGTGGCGTCAGCCTAGCTCACAGCAACCTCAAACTCCTGGGTTCAAGCGATCCTCCTGCCTCAGCCTCCAGAGCACCTGGGACTACA
>CAUYPO010049634.1:0-40650 GCA_963574435.1 Cheirogaleus major | reverse complement strand
ACACAAGATATGGGAAAAGGGCTCCACATCTACTCGCCATCAAATTGGTACTGACTGTTTAAAACTATGGTGCTCAAAGGGTGGTAGTGTACACCAGGGTTTCGGGAGGGGGGACAATACCCACATCATAGGGATGTGGCGAGCATTGTGCGGGGGAAGGGCATACCTCTAACCCTTCTTAGGGTGAGGCAAAGATATACAATGTATCCAAAGTGTAAAAAAAAAAAAAAAATCTTTTGTTGGAGGGAGTGCAGGCGGGAGGGGGGAGGAAGAGTAGAGTCACATAATCTGTGCCGTGAACGCTACCTGGGGACTGGAATAACTTTAGGCTCTGGCACATGGGGGGCGGGTGGAGTGGTAGGGGCAACGTATGTATTCCTAACAATATATGTACCCCCATTATATGATGAAAAAAAAAAAAAAAAGTTACACAGGCTTATTGAAGCAAATTTAGAAAATACAGAAAAGCAGATGAAAAAAATAAGACATAGTTATTGTCTTCACTCCTGGAGATAATCAAGGTTTTAAAAACGTACATGTCTGTATACACACATCCGTACACACACGACCACACACACACGTTGGCAGTGATGCTTTAAAATATCAGTGTTTCTATACATGGAAAGTTTTAACTTGTATTTTCTAAATATTAAAAAATGCAAATCGATAATAAATAATTGAGGCATATATTTGTAATTGTGATGACAAGAAGGTAATGGAAAAAAAAATTTTAAACTCTTTAACTTTGAAACTAATGCAAGAGTTTCATCCAGTGTTGTAGATTCAGGAAAAACTGACGAAGATGCTTTAACCACAAGATGGCTCCCAAGGTTTTTGGACCCCCTTCCGTAACGTAATAGATTTTGAATTGCAAAATACCAATACATTTTGGAAAAGGGTCAAGAAATACAAAAGGAAAGTAAATGCCAACACAAAACTATATTTATATAAATTGAAATTCTCCCAGAGTGAACATGGAGTCAGCCTCCAAAAGCAAAACCAAAATAAGGTGAATATTTAAACATTCAGACAAAAATCCCTGTTACTGAAACAAACCACAAATATTTGCTTAGCACCCACTAAGTGTAAGATTCTGACTATGCAAATACCAGGTGTGCCAGACAACTGTTTAGCCTTTATGTCTCTTGGCCTGACTAGGCACACCTGCAGTTTTCCACTTCTTCTCTTTTGGCTTAAGCGTACATTTATTCTAATAGATGGAGGATAGTAAACAGACTTTTGAATAAAAGGTGTCTCATTTTGCTTCAAAACAAAAGGCCACCTTGCCAGTTTAATTAGGGAAGCTTCATGAGATTTTAGCCTTTATGTATATTTTCAATTCTTGTGGTAGTCAAGAACACTCAGTATTCCAGTTCTACCAGTTATATAGCAGATCTGGGAAAAAGTTCTTTGAGCCTCAGTTTCTTCATTTGTAGCACAAGGATCTTACTGCTCCCTCCGCCTCACAGTACCCTAAAAACAAAATGACATAGCAAAACGTGTGGGGATGGGGGACTCTCAGTAAACAGTACCTCTTATTGTAATGCCCTCAAAAGTCTACTAGGAAACCATCTCCCCAGGTGTTCAAACCATGTCTTTTCCTGTGTGGCTACATCACAAACATTGTTTGTCAGAGGACACTGTTCTAGTTCACTGCGGTTCATTCTTAGTGGTCATTGGGAAATTTGTTCCAATATGGGAAGTACACACACAGGCAGTGATGGCCTATATATTTATTTTCAAGCATCTTTTCCAGCAAACATGGCATTCAGTATTGTATGAAACATCCTCATGGTATTCTATGGGCCTGGATCCAGCTTTCACTCTGTCCTCTATTGTGTAGCCTTCTAGAAGCTTCCTGATACGAGCTTGATTCTCCCCACACATTTCTTCCTTTTAGCCTGCGAATTTTATATCCAGACAATGAACCCAATGTCAGAGAAACAGGCATGCTTGCAACTGCTACACGGCACGGCTGTAGAGACATGGTTGAGAGGCCCTGGGGCTAGCTAGACACCTAAATTCAAATCTCAGTTCACACTGCTGTGTGATCTTGAGCAAAATTTTAACCTCTCTGATCTTCAGTCCCCCTCATCTGTAGAATGGGTATAACAACAGTTCCTACTTATAGAGTTGTTGAAAGCTAAAAGTGATCACACACACTGAGTGTTTAGCCTGGTGTTTGGCACATAGAAAAGAGTCAATAAATGTCAGTTTTTGTTATAATTGTTATTGACTTTATCTTAATATGATGGTTTTCACCTTTGGCCCACCAAATAAGATTTTTTTTTTTTTTTTTTTTGGAGTTGTTTTTTCCCTGGCAGCGAAGAAAATTTGGACAGAATGATCCACATTCTCTCATCTAGTTATTTTCACCTTCACTTATGGAAGAGCTGGCTAAGGCTAGGGATACAATGGAGGGCCACAAAATACTCTTCTCCTGTGTTAGAAGCACACTGGACTATATTAAATCTGCTTGTTTGTTCTCATTAGGACAATCCTCTAACCAGGAAAGACTGCAGCTCACTAGAGCAAGTCATCCTTGACTTGTTGAACTTTCCACAAGTTTATCATTCAAATATATGTGGGGGATGGGGAATCTGAGAGAATCCTAGATTTAAAAAGTATTTCTCAGTGCGAAACAGTGATTATTCTAAGAAAATTATGTAAGAACATAAAAGTATTGATATTTCAATAACTCAATACCTTAATACCTGAGTTAAAACCCTGCAACCAGTGCAAGAATAGCATCATTATACATTTTTGCTTCACTCTTCAGGGCTTTAAATTTAATGCCACAACCGACTGCTTACAAACTGCTGAAGGCAAGAGGTGACCTCCCCGTGAGCTCGGTAAATATTATCTATTGTGTTCTACCAGTATCTCAGCAAAAAGACAGAATGTTCCAGAAACCTCAGTCTCTGCCTTCCTCCATCAGAGCTTTGAAGAACACTGTCTTCTTTTCATGTGGGCTGATTTTAAGTGACAACAGAAGTTAACAGAGGACAATACAATTAGATATAGATAAAACTGGTGTATTTCCAAGAATTCTCCAATAAAGGTAAATTCCACAGATAAGACACATACTTTTCTTCTTCTTCAAAAACATTTTTTTAAAAATTTTTAAAGGTGCTTATTCTTGCAACTAGAAGCTCAAGTGCTGCCGCTGCTCCAATAGTGTTGGTTTCAGACACCGCTAGAGGTGGCAAAAATAATTCTGTAAATGCAACTCACAGCGTGCACATTATGTATAATCTGTTTTTGTGTATTCATTAGTAGAGACATTTGGAATACCTTGTTGCTGAATAATGAGATAAATTACATTTGCCCAATATCTTCCCATCGATATCACATTTATATTCAGCCTTGAGCCTAAACCAATGTTATTCAACAGCCAACTCTGTCTCATTCATAATGGATATTCTCCAAATGGATCTGTTTCATGTTAAAATTAGTGATAAAGGTAGATTTTTAATGGAATAGGCAGGAGGCAACAGCAACTTCTGAAAGCATAACCTAATGGGGATAACTTAATTATTAGCCATATCACCTACATAGAACCAGGATTTTATAATAAAACTCAATTTGGCTCAAACATACATAGATATCATCTCTCTTTTTTTTAAAAAAAATTAGCTAATTATGATGTGACCTGAATTGATAAAGTCAACACACGCCTTTAAACAACCACTGAAATACCTAAACAAAATGAATCGTTCTTGGACTCAGGCCAGGTATTTGATGGATTTATAAATGTCACTCACTTCCTGGCTTGAAAACAGACGCTAATTCTGATACAAGTTTCTTGCCCACCTATACACCCTTGATGTTGGTAAATTGTTAAGTAAGCATGTGGATAATATGATGCAAAGTTAATAACAGAGATCTATAATTAACACACTCTCATATGTGCACTCTAAAAATAGGGTATCAAGGAAAGTCTTCCTATTAGGAGACGTGATCAAAAATTAATTGGTTAATGTCTATATAGCCCCACTATATATAAATTAAATGTATGATTATTATAATTATGGACAGCACAGTTCAAAATCCACTTCAAGTTCAAAGAATGGTAATTTATGCATCTAAGTATAGATGCAAATATTTAACTGTGTAAAAATACTTATTTTAATGCTATTCTAAATGTTTAATAAGTATTACTCATTTCTCAAGTTTTAATTTTTCTCTCTTAACAAAAGATCTTAGATGATTCAAAAATCTTAATTCCTTTATTGCCATTAATAATATTATTTCACTTTGTTTTTGAAAATGTGGTCATAAGAAGGGAAAAGGGAAAGTTTGGTATTACCTGCAGAAACTGCCTTGCCAATCACAGTGCACACTGGTGGATGGTTAAGGAGAAGGTGATTTAAATTAGATTAGCTTTCATTAGATCACTGAAATCTAGGTTTATGTGAAAAAGAGAGTGATAAAGTTGGGTTCCTAACCTCCAAGTCTTATATGTTACTTGAGGTGGAGGAGATGACTAGATGAATACATGGCAGCAACTTGCAAAGATCGTAACATAATATACCAAACCAGATTTTTTTGAGAGAATTCAGAAAGATCATTTGATCTGGGCCATAAAGAATGAATACGACACAGTTCCATAGGCAGTGGAAGTTGAGATGGGACTGAGGAAAAGCCAAGCAGAGGTCCCAGCATGAGCATGCATGGTATAGTCAAAGAGAAGCTCACTATGTCTCAAAACAAAGGGTAGAGAGGAGCAAATGGCTCAATATAAGGAAGAAAAGTGGGTAGCCAGGTCGGCAAAAACTAATCCTAAAAGGCCTTGAATACTCTGCTAAGGAATTTTAACTTACTTTCTCGGTCATTTAAAGTTTTTGGAGCAGGGAGGAGCATGTTCAGATCCACGTGTTAGAGCTGAGATTTTGTCTGATCTGCCTAATGCTCAGCCACACAATCTCAACAATGATAAAGACACCAAAATAGAAATGAACTAGCTACAGTCATTAATCAGGTTCCAAAACTAGCTTAGCCTATGAAAATTTTAAAAATTTGTTTCTAACACTTATAATAATAACCAGGGAATTCCATGTTGAAGTTCGGATTTCCAGATTCTCTTCAATTAAAAAAAAAAAATCAAAGACCTAGTGATGGCAGAGCAGTTATTACAAATGGCAACCCTGGTCAGAGCCAAGGGAGGAGGCTGTCTCTCCACACAGCACATGTGCTGCCAGTGGTCCAGGTGCCTTCTCTATCTGCCACACCCACATCACCTGCTTAGGGGCATGAAACACTTGGGTTCGCACCTTCTCTTTTAGACAGATTCCCTCTTCCATTAGCAGGAGTATTTCTGCCGTTGCATGCAGAATTAACTCAAATGAGTTAACTTATATGAATTAATCTTTGGCTTCCTTTGCTAATGCATTCATTTCCCTTTTGTTGCCCCTCATGCCAATAAGATTCCCATTTATTCCTTTATTTAAAAGTGAAGATATGTACTTTTAGATAAAATTTATTTGGGTCGAAAATGCAGATGTCATGGGGAGGCGGGTCATGATGATCACAAGGTAAAGAGCGTGCTCTGTGGCAGGATTTTTCAACCTCAACACCATTGACATTTGGGGACAGAGCCTTTTTTGTGGGAGGCTGTCCTGGGGACTGGAGGAGGTTTAGCAGTGTGCTTGGCCTCGACCCACTAGATGTTGGTAGCACTGCCCAGTGTGGCAATCAAAAATGTCTCCAGACATTGGCAAATGTTCCCTGAGGGTCAAAATTGCTCCCAGTTGAGGACCACGGTATTATGGGGAGGATAGTTTCTAGGAAAAGAAGTTACGGGGAGGGGAGTGGTGCTCTGCTGGAAAGTGGATGGCCCGATACTTATATCTCCCACTGTTACTTCTGCCCCGTCCACCCTTCTGTTCTCCAGAGACAAGGGTTCCAAACACAGGGAGGTGGAACAGTCAGGCAGCCTCAGCTAGTGATGCCAAAATAGGCCCCAAAGGCCTCTCCTACCTGTGAGAACCTTCAGCACCTCCACAAAGCAGCATCACAGTGAAGGCTCCTCTTTCTTTGCTTCCTATTGCTGATGTAGTTGAGAGAAAGAAGCAAGGACCTTGCATGATCTACACTCAGGACCCAAAGCTCCCCATTCCCATACCCTGGCCCAGTGTGGAGTCAGAATGTCCCGGAGGATGGAAGAAACCTCTTCTCTCCAACAAGGCTGCGGTGAGATCTAGTCTGGGTCTCGCCGGGGACAGCAGGGCTGCTGCAGCGAACACCTGGGAGGCAGGAAGCAGGCCAGGCACAGATCTCGGAAGGTATCCGGCCAAGTTCCAGGGCCGCCTCCTCCTTCAATGCTAAGGCCCCTGACACGGAGCACACCCCCCTGAGAGCTGCTTTCCCTTTTCCTATAACACGCATTTATCTCGAATCTAAGCATTATTGTAATTAATATATTATCAAACCGACAAGATGGTTTTGTATGTTTTCCTACTGTAAGTAAAAAAGATGAGTTTCTTTGCAAGGGAGGAGCGGGCAGCTGTTGAATGACAAAGTGACACAGTAGGTACCAGTTGGCCGAAGAGTTTTGATATCTTTCATACGGATTTTGGTTTGGATGGTTTTGCACGTAAGGAAAATAAATCTCAAGATTATGGCATTTCCTGGAGTGTGAAACAAGACAGGCTGACGATATAATTTACAGAAGGCCTTTCTGTGGTTAGAGTCTTTTCACACCTCTACCTTCCGGCATTTAGAATCTAATCATTTCTCTGTGGTGACTGGTATTACATATAGAAAATTGGTTGAATTAAATTAATCAACGAAAGTGGCTTGTTCATTCTGCACCCCTTCTCACAAGAAACCAGAGGCTTCGCTTTTACAAAGTTCAAGCCTTGCGAACGGTGCTTGGTAACTATGTCGCCACTGCTCAGTATGGTGTGGCTGATGGCAACGGGGATTTTGGACCTCACCCTGCTGGGGGGGGGGAGGGGTGGTGGTTACAAGTGAGGCCAGGACAACAGCAAAGAAAAATGACAATTGGTCTCCTCATTTTCTAAATAATGAGTAGGTGGAATAGCAGTCGTTCCCCCCAAACAGAGATCGTGTTTATAGTAATGACAGCTCAAAAGGATGAACAGGCTTATCAGGGGGAGGGTGAACAATACAAGGGTGAAGGAGGGATGCAGACAAGGAAGGTTTTGAGTAAGTTAAACCTACTGGCCACAAAGAACGTACAGAGATCAGGGCTGGGCAGCTGAAGCATCCTTTTATTCACAAATCAATGGGAGCTATTCACGCCAATACGGTTTGATTTAGCAGATATTAACTGCAGCTAAAGTGATGCAAATACCTCAGCCAAAGGAGAGCGAGATAAACATGAGAAACCCACATTGGCCAAAAAAAAAAAAAAAAAAAGAGCCGAGAACAGAGACTGACATTTAAAGACCAGATTAAAAGGAAAGGAAAAACTGGAAAGCAGTAAGACAAGGTGAGCATGAGACCCTGCTTAGTAGACTCAGACACGAGAGAGAGACAGTAACTGATCATGAACCGTGGGTAACACAAATATAGCAAGGGCACTTCGTAAATATTTGTTGAATAACTAAAAATACACGGATGATTCCTTCCTTTATGGATATGAAGATAAATTGAGATGTTTATATGGTATGGTCTTAACAAGTTTTTGTCCTTTGGAGGTGCTCAAAACTATGGACAGTTTTAATAATGATTTTAAAACAGCTATTCATTTAAAGAAATTTCCACGAGGCTCATCTTGTCAGGGGACACAGGTGCCGTCATAGATTCAATTAGAGGGTCACGGTACAGCAGTTGGAGCATCGGACTGAGAGTCAAGAGACCAGGGTTCCAAAATTGGCTTTGCTGCTGAGTGAGTGATGCCGGGCCAGCCACTTAACCTTTCCGAGTTTCTGTTTCCTCTAGAGTAACGGGAGTGGCTTGGACTAGATAGCTCAGGCCCCTCCTAGGGTCCTGCACATGCAATTAGGACATTACCATATTAATCACCTATTTTGCCCTATTTCTATCCCGCCTCGTATGTTCAGCATTGAATGGCAGATAAAAGTTCTTTTTTTCCTCTCTCCTCATTTTGCCTGCTAGTGGCTTGTCAATAGTATTTTGTGTAATCAATTCTGGAAATGTTTACCCATTGTATTATCTGAAGGTTGTTATTTACTGTTCTTGCTATTTTTTTCCCAAGGACGGGAGGAATTTCGATGTGTCTCCCCCAGGAAGACCACAGCAAACAACAAGGATACATTTTCACAATACTCAGCATGAACCGACACTGTTTTGTTGGCTTCCCTGACACAGTCTGAATTCATCGTAATGGTATATTTGAAGTGGTTTCCTGTGTGTTTTGTGTGTGTGTGCCTTTAAAGACTAAATTAAAGCTCCGGTGAATATGTGTCTTCTTTTGTGCTGTTACTCTTAACTAGAATTAATTTTTTTCCCTTTTCTATGAAAACACAAATAATTGTGCAGGTCGATGGGACTCTTTGATAGAAATGTATGGCCTTATTACTAAAGAATTAAACAGGCTTAATACATCACTTGTGGCACATTTTGATATAATAATATGACATTTGAACTCTTTGTAGCACTTTTAGATGAAGTATGAGCTATGGGGAGATCATGGCAGAGGAATGAGTTGTCCCTGATTCTAGTTCCTGCCACTCACTTATCCTGGGTATGGCTTTCAATCTCCCAACTACCTGTCAAGTTAGTAGAGTAGACTAGATGACTTTTAAGTCCTCTCATAGGTCTAATATTCTATAAAATGCCCAACTAGCTGGGGACTGTTGTTTTTAGTTATATCATCTTCTCTGATGAAAATTCTGTTCTCACCTGGGGAATTATCAAAATTCATCCTGAGAATATTATGCCAACACATAAATTGACCTCGCTACTTTTTTGTTACCTTGTTAAAAAAGTAATAATCCATGCAAAAGTACAGGGTACGAGTGTGATTTTTATAAACAGAATGATATCTTAAACATATCAGAACATATTGCAGAGTACATACGAGTAGTTCATAAATGCCAGCACTCCCAGATGAGAAGGAGGCCTGATATCTAAGTTCCATACATGAAATTCCATAGGTCTGCAGAAAAGATACTAGGTGTACCCTCGTCCATGGCTTAGTCAGTATTCATGATTTGCCTCTGGGGGTCTTAAAATTACACAGCAAAGTGGAGCCGCTGTAAATGTAGAAAGCAGCTTGGTAAGTGGCTATCAAGTGGATTCATTTGTTGGAGACAATATTGTCCTGCATTTCACCTGGCCAGTAAGGAGCAAGGAGGGGAGACTCACTCAGAAATTTGTTAGGGGAAAGAACCCCAAAAGAAAACAATTAGAAAAAGAGCATGCTACCTCATATTTGCATTGCCTTTCACAACGTTCCTAAACTCTTGAACATTCTGGACATATTGAACTGCAAGAAATGCAGAGAGTACAACCCAAATTGTTTAATGAGCCCATGGCTATTACAGATAACTGGATTCTCCTGCTTCTACTACCAGTAGCAACAAAAAAAGAGTGGCTTTTTAGCTGTACTCCCTTCCATTATTAAAAAAAAAAATCTACAAATGATACAGACAACAAAACTATATTTATGAACTTACTGATGGGCCGACCACCTTAAATGCATTACTAATTCCATCCTCAAAATAATCCAGTGAGGTTGGTGCCATTGCGAGTGAAGCCACTGGCCCCATGGCAAGTAAGTCAAATCTCCTCTGTTCTGGATAAATCTGCCAAGTCCCAAATGTTTACCTTGAATACAAAAACAACCTGAAAGGCAGCTGGCAATGAAACTTCTTCCCGGTTTGGGCATCGGTCCTGACTAACATGTATTAAATTACCAAGCGTGTCTTTAAATAAACGTGTGCTGCAGCAACTCCAACTCAAACAACAATCTTTAATGTAATAATTACACTGGCTGTGACACGAGCTCAGCCAAGAGTGTATTTTTATTTTAACAAGCCTGAGTAAGTACATGAGTGTGGGCTGAGCTTTTTGCTCGATAGTCAATACTTGAAAGCTGGCTCCAACCTTTAATTTAAGCATTCGCTTGTAGCACCAACAGGGCTACAGGGTTTCTCGTATCAAAGACACACTCCTCCATTCTTTCATGGCCCGACTTCTGTAAGCAGCGTGATTGAACCGCGGCATCACAGAAACTTGTTTTCCCTCCTCCTGGCAGCGTGAGCCAAAACACTGCTACCCCATTCATCTTAGCGACATCATAATGAAGTCCCTGAATCAATTTATCACAAGCAAAGTGCAAAAATCCACTGAAGATGCCTTCCATACATCTCTCAACAGCATACAAGAGGCAAAGTGTCTGCCCAGAAACAAAAATCATACTATAGAATGTTCCTTTGCTGCATCTAAAAAGCTTCCACCCCCACCCCCACCACACCCCGAAATAATTCAGGGAAAGGAAGCTACTGAGAACCTCTGGTTGTTCCTAATGTTTTCATGTGCCTTAAAAATATGTGGCCACCTCCCTCAGTGGCCTCCCAGCACCCTCGATATAAAGAACTACTCCCTTCATGACGGCGAGGGCCTCCTCTACTTGCCGCATCTCCTGCAGTCCCTGCAGGCCACGTGGAACTTCTTGCCACCCTCCAACTTGCCTTGCTTGCTCTCTAGCTTTAGAGCATTTTCACAAGCTCTACCCCTTGCTGGTAATAATCTTTTGCATCAAAGCTCAGCTGAGATTTCACCTCTTCCAAAAAGCTGTTCCTAACCCCTCAGGCTGATTTGGTCTCTTCCTGTGTGTTCCCCTCATATCCTGCATTATTCTAATCTGGCCTTTATACCGTATCACGGTTTTATTTTCACCTTGGGCCCATGCTGCCCTGCGAGCTCCTTGAAGGCAGGGACCACATCTTTTCATCTCTCTGGTTCCAGCACGCGGTATCGTGCCTGGCACACATCAGACGTGCGATACATTTCTGTGTGTGTATTGCGTCTACTCCCACTCCACGGAAGTGTTCAGAAAGAGTCCCCAACCTCAGTTTGCATGGTGACCTAATCTGGGAATCTGGAACAATGTGTTTTTGTGAGACTCTTGTGGTGTGGGGGCTGTTGGGTCAGAAGAGCAGAGAGGTTAGCACAGCGCTACGAGTCAGACAGACTAGACCTCCAATTGCAGCTAAGTGAGAGCCCTGTGATCCCGGACAGGTTGCTCTGCGTCTCTGAGTCTCAGCTTCCTCCTCTGTAAAAAGGGGGATGAAAGGCTAACGTAAGTATTAAATGTGGTAATCCATTTCATGGTGCTTGGCACAGAGGACGTGCTTTATAAATGATGGGCTTAGAACATGTATTACTGACCATGATGGCAGGGCTTGGATAATGCAGAATTAGAAGCCTCTTATGTTATATAATGAGAAATGTCACCCAAGTTCTCCTTCCATCAGGCCCCATCTGACCAGATCACATGACTTATATGTTGGGGCACAGGCAAAGAGCCCTGTTAAAATGCAATGTGTACCAGCTAAGATTGGATGAAGTCACCCCCCTAACTTCAAACTTGTATATGTGATGTGTACCATTCACCATGGTATACCAAGAGGATGATGATATTAATGACAATACTTATTCAGTGTCTACTGTATGCTAAGTGTTTGTTACATGCATGATGTTGTATTAAGTGCCTTCCATGTGTTCCTTCCTTCTTTCCAAAATCCCTACAAGGTAGATATTATCATTGTCTTCATTTTACAGATGATAAAACTGAAGTTTAGAAGTTATATAGTCTTGTACCCATGCTGAATGGTACACATCAGATATACAACTTTGAGCTAGGGCAATGACTTCATCTAATCTTAGCTGGTGCACGTTGCCCAAGATCCTTCAGCTAGTATATAGCATTTCTGTGACTTACACCTTATATTTGGAAAAATTTCCAAATTCGTACCTCGCCTTTTATCTATGCCAAGTGTCTTACCTCGCCTTTTATCTATGCCAAGTGTCTTACGGTTTTTCTTATTCATTTATCTCATGTCACCTAGAAGACCCAGAAGAGACTGGGACATAAGACAAAAACACTGAGCTGGAGGCAGAAGAGGAGGACATCTGGAGAGATGTACTACTTGATATGCATGTGGTGATGAGGCACCTCTGCCCTCAGCGAAGCCAGAAGACCACGGAGAGCCCTGAGTGAGGAGATGATGAACACTGGAAGCATACACCTGTTTGTCTACAACCAGCCTTACCTAGGGCCAGAGCCTTTAGCAGAGAGCTAGAAAGTGCACAGAAGCCATTAAGTCTTGGAAGACCTTCCTGTTCCTATAACACCACCATCACATCTTCTGATTCACTTTTTTCCTGCCCACCTACCTTGTAGGTCATTCAAAAGCCAATGATTTTTTTTTAAAAAAAAAACAATAAAAGTTGATATTGTGTCTTCATGAGTTACAGCTTTGTACATATCCTCGAAGTATTAATATATAAATGTCTTAGGTTCCCTACTGTAAGGCAGTAGATTCAATGTATTACACCTTTGTGAAATGAACTGAGAATCAACAAAATGTTTGTTACATGACAGAGTGAAAACTTCCACAGTCTAGTCTGGAGAATATTTTCAGTGCTGAGAGTATATTATTTACAAAAAAATTACTAGAATGCTCCCACCTTCTAGTAAGCTTTTTATTGAAGTGCAATATGCACACAGAAGCAAGCACAAATCATAAATATATGCTTGATGAATTTTCCCAGAGTGAACACTCCCAGAACAAAAAAAAATGCTCTTTGTTTTTTGTTTTTTTTTTTTTTTAATAGTTTTCTATGCCTGGGTCAAAACTACTGAATAATGCAAAAACTTAGCATATAAAATGTATTATTTTAAGTTCAGTTTGCCAGAAAATGCTAGAAATTTAATAAAATACCATGCCTAAAAATGAGCCATTTTACTTCAAAGAGGATAATTATCTTGGAATTTTATTTTCCGAGTTAGAAAGTTAAAAAAGGTTTGTTTTCTTTTTAACCATGAGTGGGCACATGGTTATTTCTTTCACCCCTTAAAAAGCCAGGGCTTCCTCAGCTGCACCTTCCAAACAGCCTTTCCAAAAACAAAGGATGGCTCTCTTTGCTTTCCTTCCTCTTCACCTCCTCCCATGCCCCACACTGTCCCTGGGAGTTGTTTTGAAACTAGGAAATCTCATTCTCTTCAGCCCTCCTGATTCTCAGAAGCTCCACAGAAGAAAGAAGGAGTTTTTTCTCATGGGCCATTGCACAACCTCTGTTTATACAGTGAGTGTGCTTCAGCCTCTACCTTTAATTGGCTGATAAAACCACGCCGAGAGCAAGGTATCCCAGTACTTTGAGACTGATCTGGCGCTAGGGGCACCAACTCTTCTCTGAGTTATGAGTCAGGAGCAAGACCCTGGAAATGCAGAATGTGCCCAAACACATTTGCTCCCACTCAGCTGACAGCCTTTTGATGGGAAACCAAATGGAATGCAAGACCTGCGTGTCCCCTACTTGACAATAACTAAGAGGCAGATGGCTCAGTCACAAAGGGCAATGTAAATGTCTATATGTTAGATGCCAACAAAGTGATTATAAAATTAAGGACAAGTATCTGGGCATTGCTTTCCAAGTGCACGTTATTTTTCACCAGAAATTTCAGGGAAGGTTGGGCTTTCAAACATTTAATTAGTATAATGGAACTGGTTCTGCCAAGCATATCTTAAGTTAGTGGAGGGCTCAGCCTCCTTGTCATACTCTAGGTGGTGCCAACTCTTCCCTGTTGGAGAAAGGTCTGAGGGTGGAGGGTAAATGATGTACCTTGTCTTAAGGTGTCCATCACGGGCATGATAGCAGCACCTGTGAAGGCTTTCCATCACTACCCACAACAATAAAATTCTCCAAAGCACCCACATCAGTGGCAAAAATCTCACATCTACCAGGAGTTGGGTTAGCTCTGGAAGGGGTACTAATTGTATATGATTTTTTTTCCTCCATGCAAGTTCAAACCAAAAAAAAAAAAAGCAGTAATTTATCAGTACAATTTTTGCTAATGTAGGTTGCAGATGATTAAAGATAAATTATAAAGCTTCCATAAACTACAATTTTATATCCAGATCTCTGATATATTAATAAAGAGAACAACAAAATCTCTGAAAATAGAACACCAGCAATGATTCTGGTCTTTTACTGCCATTAAAGACCAAGACATTATAAAGAAAATGAGGATTAGAACATGTATTCTTCAATTCACATGTAAAAGTGCTTTATTTAATATATAATTTATGACTGATCTAGTAAATCTGTCTGAATTTAAAACCCCTTCTATTGTCACCTTTTGCTTTGTTACAAAATTTTCTATGTCTCTTAAAGTGCAGAGCAGCAGCTCTCAAACTTTTTGGTCTCGGTATCCTATTACACTCCTAAAAGCCCCAAAGAGCTTTTGTTTATGTGGGTTATATATCAACAATTACCATATTAGAAGTTAAAGTTGGGAACATTTAAAAACATTTACTTATAATTCATTTTAAAATACAGTCATAAACCCATTACATATTAACATGAAAAGTAAGTATATTTTCCAAAACAAAAAGTTGGTATGAAGGATGCCATTATTTTATATATTTGTAAATCTTTTTATGTCTGGGTCAATAGAAGACGAGTAGATTCTCATGTCTGGCTCTGCATTCAATCTGTTGTGTTATGTTTATTGGTGGATGCATGTGAAGAAAATCCTGTCTCACACAGATATGTAGCCAGAAAAGGGAGGAGTATTTTAATAGCCTTTTCAGATAATTTTGCATATTCTACTTTGGCACTACACGAAAAATCAAAAAGTGGGAGTTTCTCAAAGGTTAGTTAGAATATGGAACCTGAAACCATATCAGTGATTTTTTGTACTCTGTTAAATTCAAATACATTGGCATATTTTACAATTGGAATGGATCTTTTATCCATGTATGTTTTTCTAGTATGCATTGGTCACTTGGAAACTATTGGTTCACTGAGTTTTGTACCTCTTTAGTTGTTGACACATTTTGTTATCAGATTATATAATGAAAATATATATTCATTATGTGATTATATTAAGAAATCACATTGATTAATATCAGTACCCATATGATCAGGAAAGTTTTTAAGTATTGGGAAGCTGTCAAATTCATGGGGGGTTGATTATAAGTTTTCCAAAATTCTAATTTTTGTCTGAAAGACTGAATTTATTGGCAATAAATACCGTCAACTGTTTTTCTTGAAATGACAGGCTCATTTAGTTCATTTTGGAGAAAATATATGAAACACACTCAGAACTGAATAACGGCATTCAGTCATTCTATTAAGTAAAATGGCATTCCCTTCAAAAAGCAACTAGTTTAGCTCTTAACTCAAACAATAGCATAAGCACTTTTCCTTGGAGACAAACACGCTGCTACTTTGATATGGAGCAGAAGGGCTTCATGTATACTTCCCATTTTGTCATAAAGAGTATTAAAAGGGTGTGTACCCAAGGATGAAAATTTAATAAACTCAATAATTTTTTCTGCTTCATCAAGGACATTCTTAAATTAAACTGG
The DNA here is from genome assembly GCA_963574435.1 of Cheirogaleus major. Classification (NCBI taxonomy): domain Eukaryota; kingdom Metazoa; phylum Chordata; class Mammalia; order Primates; family Cheirogaleidae; genus Cheirogaleus; species Cheirogaleus major. The sequence goes on along the minus strand of CAUYPO010049634.1, from coordinate 25,117 downwards.
TAATTTTTTTTTTTTTTTTAACAGCGAGTGCACAGTAATGAAGAATACCATGACTGCTACTACAGCTTGGTGTCACTGTCCTGATTCCCACTAAGGTGCCAACAGATTTACCCACCAATGATTTGTATCATTAATGTAAATGGCCAATATATTAATAGTAAAAAGGGTGAATAATGACTTAGTATTTTTGTGCAACTAGGTTTTATCTCTTGGAGGCCCTGAGAAGGCCTTGGGAACCCCTAGGGGTCCCTGGATCGCACACTGACGGCCACTACTGTAGGGGATAGTAAGTACAAATCCAAACACTCTAATCTGCTCAGTGCTCATGTCCTTGTGGAGTTCATGTAAAGAAGATTTAAAAGGTTTATTTCTGTCTCCACTCTCCTGCCCTCCCTGCTTAAAAAGAAAAATTCATTGTGGTAGCACAACATAAATTGTGTGTACAGAACAAAGAATTGCGGTGCTCTTGATTTCATCAGCATTTTTCTCCTTAACAAAGAGAGGTACTCTAACATTCTATCACGCTATTGAGAAAACTATCAAACGATCATGATTATAGGAAATATGACATGCTCAGTTTCCCCTCCATCCCACCTAACTCCAACCCTCCCAAACCTTTCACTTTGGGGGGAATTTCAGATCAGCTCTTGGCAGTGTCCTCAGAAATAATTGGTTGTCCTAATTCAGCCACATGCAAATTAATGCTCCCCTAAAGAGGCCTTATTATAATTTCCAACCCTTGATGTCTACATAATCCCCTATAGTTCTTTAACTTCTTGCTTTCTAACTTCTGTTTACCGATGCACTACTTTTGTCAGCTCAGTATACATCAATTAGTAACACAGTTGTGTTTATTAGGTCTCCCTAGAGCCTTGAGAAAGCTGCTTTGTATTTATTAATGACTACACAAAGCACTACTATTTTTCAATAGCATTTAAAAATGAGTAAATTACTGAAGACGAACTATAAAAGAATTTCATATTTCAAAGGCAAGCATAAAAAAAAGCACATTATTTCAAACCACCCATAATACTTGCATGGTTAATTTTATTTTGATATTATTAAAATTTATTAATTTTATTTACTATCAAGGGGCGGGAGAGTCAAACCCAGGCTCTTCTGTTCTACTTTTGGCATTTTAGAACACACACACTTTTTGAGTTAGAGAACTGAGGCATAGATCTGATGATTAATTAGGAGCTGGTTTAACAGGTCTAAATTTCATTATCACACACACACACCTGTTAAGTAATGCACACCTGATTCAGCAAAAATCCACCCATGAGATTAATTTTTTTAAAAGTTAAAAAACAAGCAATCAAGAGCAAAACAAATGCATAACTCCACCAACTTAGGTCCAGTTTTATGTTCTCAAGCATCCTTCCAAATAACCAACTTGAAATGTATCCAGTTTGTACACTTTTATTTTGTGAATAATTCCCTGTACTATATATATTATGTAAAGTCAGAGCTTCCCACACTGGTACAGAATTCACTACTCAAGGAAACCAGAGAGACCAATCTCTCCTGTGATGAATCTTTCCTAACCAAACTTAAAGTGATGGGGAACAATTACAATCCTCATTTGCCCTGCTTTTATATTCCCGGTCATTTATGAAACGAAGACGCTGATCTGCAAAAATCACTATGCATTCATGAAAGGAGTTCTGGGAGCTCCCCCCCAGGATCTGGCTATGAGGCAGAAATATACCTCAGTGCACTTCCTTTGTCTTGTGCTCCCTCTTTGATGTGCAAGTCACTGGTGGAGTAAGCTGTGATCGCTTTGATGTTGAACTTCTAGACTTTATTGTTACTAGCATGCCTACAAGGAGAGCTGTCAGTCATTTCTCACATCTGAACAACCATGTTTCTTTACGGCACCTCTTTTACAAGCATCAATCCTTAAATACATGTTTTCACATTCCTGCTGATTACCACACTATCTTTGTTGGGGGAGGGCTGTGCTCAAATATAACTACAGGCACCCACATTTTCTGTAAACACCCCCGAGGCATCATCAGATGGCTGGTAACCAACCTTCTTCAACAAGAGAAGCCTGAGTGCAAAACATATTTCTAGCAAATGAAAACATTCTGAAAATGCTCAATCCATCTTAACAGTCAAAATGAGTAGTTTAGCCAATATTTTCCCTAAGCAGCCAACTGAAATTACATAGAAACTTCCAAGCCACTTCAAAAGGGATTCTGAAGGCAACAGCAGCAGGGGGTTTAGAAAGTCTGCCAAAACTCTGAGACATCTTAACTCATCTTAAACAACTTTGTTTCTCTGCAATGGTGGAAACAAAACACTTCTGTTCTACAGGATTTTGCTTGTGGTAGAAACATTGCTTTTGAAATAGATTTCTATCAAACCAATTGTTTTGTTAAACAATATCACTTTCAGAAGTTGCTCGCTATTATGGATGTGATTTAAGTTAAAGGAAGATGATTTTTCTTAACTTAGGTCTAAGGCAAAAGTGGATGTGAATAGAATGCATGTACAATTTCTTAAATATATTCAGGCAAAATAGGCAATATGCAAATCTTTGAAGACCTCTGTTGAAAAAGATATGGCTCTGATTTCATTTACTAGCTCCCATCAGATTTTCTTTTCAAACTCCTTTATCACTTCTGAAACTGCTGAATATTATCAAACCCCACTGGGAAATTCCAAACAAAAAGGAAATAAACTTAAGGTGCTTACATCACACCACGCTGGTTTATAACGAACAGCTATCTTTCTGAATAAATGTTTCAGCGAAACCCAAGTTCTTAGGGATACCAGGTCTCAAATAGGGAAGTAAAATGATATTTTTCATGGGAGAGTGTAGTTCTGTTATTATTATTATTTCATATAAGCTGGCAACACGGGAGATACTCTGTTTCTGCTTGCTAATAAACTGCAAACAATACATTGGGAGTGAATCAATTTCTTTGGGTTTCTGGCCTGGAATATTTGGTAAAGAATGAAATTACTGCGGTGTACAATGGTTAAGGCTGTTCCACGGTTTCCATTTTTAAACAACTGTCTCTGCCCCTCAGTTTTAAATCAACCATCAAAAATGGAAAAAGCTTTGGGCTAGAATTTGATAAATAAGGTATGACTGTAATTCACCAGAACTAAGTCTGCACATATTTATTATTAATATTAATGAAAGCTTGCTTGTTCTTAAATTTACTTAAATAGTCGGCATGAAGTAATTATTTCTTTCTGCCTTAAAGTTTTACTTCCAAAGGAACTGATTAGCTGATTGAAGCACCTATAGCAATTAAGGGTAGAGACTGGGAATAAGGAACCCAAGAGGCATTTTTTTGCCTCTACTAAGCCTCAAACAAGAAACCAGACCATTGTTCCGTGTTAACAGAAACATTTTCTTAGATTGCTAGAGCTGGAAAAGATCTTGATGGCTATCCAGTTCAACCCTCTAATTTTAGAAATGAGGAAAGTGAGCAATTGATATGACTTGACAATTATTGCATCACGGATCTGGGACAGGAACCCACGTCTTCATCCTCTCTCACCCTATATAGAAGGGTTTCCGCTACTCAACACTGTTTCGCTACGCTGGGGACCAGGTGACTCACGTATAATGTCAGCCTCTAGATGAGACTTCTCAACTAGAATTAACTAAGTAGCTTAAAAAAATTACTAGTACTTGGCTTCACCTTGGGCCAATAAAACCAGAATCTCTAGGAGCTAAGCCTGGGCTTATGTATTTTGCTTACGAATTTTAAAAAACTCTCTAGATAGAATAATATGCAGACAGGGCTGGGAACAGATGACCTCTAAGATCTTTTCTGGGTCTACAGCAGAATGTTCACCATCAGTTGGAAATGTTTCTTTGATTCAGTTCCCTGGTGTCGATCCACGAGGCCATAAGCATTTCTAAGTTATTGTACTGTTTTTACACTGGCTTAGCTATTGTCACTATCTATATTTACCTAATTCATTTATATGTTTACTTAGGTGTTGTTTCCCTCTCCCTACCTGAATGTATACTTGCAGACACCAGGGTCTGCCATGATCACTGCTGTCCCCACCGCACCCCCCCCCAATCACATCTGCCACAATAATGGAATATTGCATCAGCATTTTACAAATGAGGGAGCTGGTGCTGCAGCATGGAACGGGGTAGGTTGCTATCTTCCTCACCAGCCAGCGCAGTTCTACTTTTATCTGTTCCACCAGACTAGAAGCTAAGCTGCTTGAAGGCAGTGGTTTGTGTTGTCTGGACTCCTTCTCCAGGGCATGGACACTGGCAGAGACACGCACACCAGGCGCTCAGTGACTGACAAAGGCCCTCTGGTAAATAGGAAGCATTGAGGAGCTTGCAGGGCACTGAAACCTTTACTTTGTTGCTGTAAAAAGCAACACAGAAAATACATCACTGTTTCCACCGGAGTTGGCCTTGACTCCTGCAGTAGAATCTCCAGCCTGTCCCCACATGTGGTCACAATATTGGCAAGACCCAGCACTGGCACACACTGAGGGCTAGAATGCATTGCATTTATGTCACATGCAGAAGCCAGAGCTCCCAGACAATGCTTTAGGGCAAGAGGGAATACAGTGTTTGTAAAGTATCACAGGCACCTCTGGCACCAAAACAACCTCAGGATCCTCTCCTGTTTGGGACATTTGGGGTAAGAGATTTGGAGTGAAGTCTGCCTACTTCCTCCTACATGCTGGTTGATAGCAAGGCCAAAGTAATCAGAAAAATAATTCAAGAGTTTTAATAATATTTAAATAATGGCAGAAATTGCTCATGTTGGGCAGCTCTTCTGCTCTGATTTCAGTGGACTAAAGGGAAATGTATGATCACCCTGATATTATTTACCTTTCTGAGCTTCACTGTCCTCATTAGTAAGAGGAGAGGGTTGGACAACAGCAGCGATTCCAAAACCCATCTGAGCCTCGCTATCAAGAGAGTTGCTTTTATAGGCATGCACCACCATGCCCAGCTAATTTTTCTTATTTTTTGTAGAGACAAGGTCTTGCTATTTTGCCCAGGCTGGTCTTGAACTCCTGGGCTTAAGTGATCCACCTGCTTTGGCCTCCCAAAGTACTGGGATTACAGGTGTGAGCCACCACACTTGGCCTATGCTTTTCAAATATATGCCTTCCTGGGCCTCACTGAGAGAACAGATTGATAGAATCAGACTCTCTCTGGGTGGGACCCAGGAATCTGCCTTTTAACAGACTCCCTGGAATATGGGATATACTCTACAGTTTCAGAACCACTGTTTTAGACAGGTTTCAGAGCTAACTCACGGCTTATTTGGAAGCAACCACATTCACACTAAGTATAGAGGTTGACCATATCCAATTATATTAACATTTCATTGGATTGTTTTGCATGTCACAAAATCTCCTTCATTTCAAATGTCACGTAGTTCATAGAAATTGCAAACCTATAAGCCTAGCAGTTGTAAAGCAGCCTTCTGTGGTTAAGTATGGTTGCCAATTTCTCAATGCATTTTTTAAACACTGATTCATGGCTTAAGATATTTGGGAGGAAGGTGTCTCAGGTCTATTACGAAGGCACAATGGTGGCACCTGAATTATCTTCCACACAATAGGCACTTAAGTATTTGCTAAAACTAATTTGTTTACTTATTTTTACCTAGTGTTCGACAGAAGATTTGAAGTGAGATAAACAAATAAAAAGAAGGGGGGGATCTCCCAACGACTGAAAAATGGAAATAATCTTCTGTGAGAAAGAGAATACCTCTCATGTGGTAAAAGAATCACACTTCTGGGTGGTAAGGGTTGAAAAACGGTTGGCTTCAATAACTGATCTGAAACTTAACCAAAAGTCTTCATTTTCTGAACTACTACCATATTTCTATGATGGAAAGTTTCGAACAGCAGGTTTTCCTTGCTTTCTGTTTTCCTCATTTTTCATGAAACAATGCAATTTCATCTTTCTAGTAGGAACAAGTGAGCACTGTTATCCTTTAAAATCCTGGTGATTATCTGGCATTATTATTACCCTGGTTATTATAGCTCAGATTTGAAGCTTTGACTTCTTGAGCAGTACAAAATTCACATAAACATGCATTCTTATACCTCTGTGTAGCATCAGGGACAAATGATATTTAAGCAAATAGGAATATCTATATTGAATCCTCTGGTTCCAACACAGGAATCAGACTGTTTTGATCATTTCACATTTGATACAGCACCAAAACTGAACCCACAGTTCACTTCTATTATCTATTTTTCCTAAAAATTATGCAAACAAATGCTTATCTCTATTTCATGTAATATTTTAAAGCATGAATTCTTTTATGTTCTAAAAACTTATGTAACTATATCTTATTTTTTAGGCAAACTGTATATACTTCAATGAACCAAATGATCTATCCACAAGTCTTCAGAAACCAAGGGGTTAATAGTTTTTGTATCCATGTTTAAAATTATTTTATTACCAAGAAAAGCTACAGTAGTTTACTTCTTTCTAAACATTTATCATTTTTGAAAAAGAAAAGCTCTAGATTTAAAAAGAGAAAAGGCTGAATTTAGCTTATCAAATGACAAAATCTTTTTAAAAAATATTCAAGGGGTAGAGGAACAGAATTAAGGTTGAAACATTAAAAAAATTACAAATATTACCATAAATATCATAATAATTGTTTACTCACAAGCCAAATCTCACTTAAATTTAATATACAAACAGAATTTTATAAATCAGCTTTAATCTATCGTTAAGTTTGCAAAAAAAAAACAAACAAAAAAACTTCCCTTACTTCCTTCCAAGCAAACTTTAAAAATTCATTATCTCCCTTATAGTTGCATTTCTGATAACCCTGTAAAACAATGAATTACACTTTTGAACCTAATGTAGAATGTCCCGTTGCACTTCAGAAAATAATTCAACCTTTGACCTTCCCCACTAGCCTGATGGGAAATTCATTGGCACCAACACGGCTTTAGCCTTCCATGAGTGAGCAACCACTAGAGGGCAGCCTTATCTCAGATCTGACACACTGCCGCAAAACATCTCAAATGCTTCCAATATTCCTTTAATTATTTTTGAATATCTTTGATTTTCCTGGATATTTAATATCAACTTCAATGGAACTAAAAGTATTCCTAAACGGTTCAAAAGTCCACTTCCACAAATTACAATAAGATCACAAAGACTGGTCATGAGAGGCGCTAAAGATACACCTGAGTTTATGTCTCTTAAACATTTTAAAACAAAAGTTTTTCATCTTTAAGTCATTTCTTCCTCTTTACTATGTGGTGGGTTAGATGCCAAGTCAATCACACCACAACTGGAACTTGGGGTGCATTCTTGGCATGAACATTTCTAGTGGTTCCAGGCATACTGAAGTGTGTTTGAAGAAGAAACGGACGAAGATCGTGGGATGGTGAAACCATGGATTTTGAGCAAAACGAACTGGAGAGGGGACCACCAGAGATTACAGATTAGAGGGGTGTTGTGTGTGTGTGTGTGTGTGTGTGTGTGTGTGTATGCTTCAAATAACTGTCTTTCATTTGAAAGATGGATTAAATGTGTTCTACACAGCCCCAAAAGAAAGGATCAGAATTAAGGGATTAAAAGAACAAAGGAGACTTACGCTTGATTTAAGATTTTTCTAATTCAAGATTAAATAAACTACCTTGAAAGATAGTGAGTTCCCCATCATTGGAGGTGTTCAAGCCTAACCACATAACCACTTGGCAGGAATACTGTGGAGAGGACCCAAATGCCAATGGGACATTTCATCTAATTGACTTCTAAGGTTTCTTCTACCCCGAGACTCTATGAAATAATGCTAATTTGCTTTCAAACACACCTCAATCCAGCAGTCATAAAGGTAAGTCTTCACCAAATGAGAAATGAGCTTTTGAAGATCTACTTGGAAACTTTTAGATTTTGGGTGATTTTCTAAGAGACAACAGATTTCTCAAGAGTGTATCTATAATCATTCTCCCTAGCTTTCATGGAAACAAACAGGACAGCATTCACGAGCACAAGGTACATGAGCTTTCGGCTACCTAAAGGCATATTAAAATTAGAAGATGCATTTGTGAATGCTCCCTTTGCCTAGGGATTAATGGAACATATAGATAAATCTCTCAATTCTATCACAATGGTGATCAGTTACACAGGTTAGCTCCACTTCATGGTATTCTGTATTCTTTAGGAAAGTAATGCTTACATTCCACCCAGATCCTCTTACAACAAGCGGACTTAATGAAAATCATGGATGAAGAGAGCTAATGATAAGCAAATAAGAATAACTCCATTTGTACCAAATTGATTTTATTAAATAGTAATTTAAAGATATTAGGCTCAGCAAAGCATTACATAATTGGATCTTTTTTTTCCCTTACAAATGCCAGAGTTATAATTTCCACTAACTAGAGACAAAGTTATATCCAGGACATTTTCATAGCTTCCTCCAGAGGAAGCATGAAGATAGAAATTAGGGTACCAGTCCATGCTTCACATGTATCAGTTGGAAGAGCTTGGCTACAACACATAACCTCTGTGAGCCTCAGTTTCTTCAGTGAAAAAACATGACACTATTAGTGACTTTCTAAGGAGGATTAAATGAGATAAGACTGTTTGTAAACCTTACAGCACAAAATATAGATTACCATCATTTCTCTATTTATTTATGAAATGCCTAGTAAACTTCAGAAGCAATAAAATTAAAAGCAAAAAGTGAAATCACTGGCAAACCTAAGGAATAAACTTGATGTTACTTTTTTATATCCACGGGAACAAAGACTTTAAAGTTTTATTATTTTCTTAAAATATGATGAGGGCTAACAAATTTCACTTCAAAAAGAAAATCCTGAAACAAAAGATTTCACCTACCTTCTTGCATTTTTCTCATTGGCTAAATTATCTGACTACTTAGGTCTCTTATCTCTGGCCATAGCACTCTGACAATTTACCAAAAAAGCATGTTCTATCATGTCACACACAATACTGACAGATACAAAAAGCCCTGACTATGAATCTCTCAGTCCATGAGTCAAAAGGCTGGGATAGAAGGGAGGTATCCTTAGTGGCGGGCGTAGCTAGGTCAGGGAGAGGGAACTTGTAAATCATTTCTCAGAGGGTCAGTACATGGTCTTTGAGATGCTATCAAATGACACCTGACTTGTCACTGGTAGATCTCTCCATAAAATTTTGTTTTAAGAAGAGAAACCTAAAAATGGTATAGCTGCTGACTCTGAGTATCTAATGATGGTTTTTAAAATTACTAAATATGAAATATATAGATTAAGACAGTCTGGATTTCTTACTAATGAACATGATAAATATTTAAAATGTATGCAGAAAACATTTCTATGACAAAGTATTTTTAGAAGATTTGGTCAGTACAAGGGGTTGTATTGATCTCTAAAATAAGAGAATTTTAAGAAAACTGAACTCCATATCTACCTCTTCCAATCTATCCCTTCATCCAGTAACTTTTTCTCCCAGTAAATGGCCATTTGTAAATATTATTTTCTTAGGCAGCCTAGAGCAAATTACAAAGTGGCTGGGTGCTATTGCAGGTGCTTTGTAATTATCTACTTGCTGATCTCAACCATTTTTATTGTGATTCACTTGGCTAGGAGGGAAAGATGGGAGAAAAAGGAGTCTAGTGAGAACTATTAATATATTGACAAGCATATCTACTAGATATTAAAGAATTAAGGTTTAAATCACATACTCTATATATTTTGAAAGGACTATTTCTATTTAGAAATATTATTTCATAACTGGGCAGCATTAAAGAAATTATATGGTTCTCAATTCAAATTGAGGGCAAAGTGGTTTACTTGAGCATGATGTTGCTTTGCATTTCAAGTGATGTGGCTGCCCATGTAAACAGTGCTTTTAAAATACTCTCTTCTTCTCAGAGGGTCCGGACTCCCCCCTCCTCCCAGGGAAAAATGGATTCTGAAATCCTCTTTGTCTTTAAAAGAACTGACCCCTTCTTACCAGATGAGCACTACGCTCAGTAGTGGAAACCACTGGATTTTCTCTTTTCAAGATCCAGCCATCACCCTCTCCTAATCCTTCCCATCACAGGTCACAAAAGTGGGACAAAAATCCCAGCTAAGGGATATCAGAAAAATGGTGCTTAAAAGGAGACCAGGAATTGAATTCAATTTTCATGTGGCTAAAAAAAAGGGCCAAATTCTTCAAAACTATAAAATCACATTTATTCGTGTTGGACACGCTGCTAACCACCACTGTATACAGTATTTTCAAAGTGGTAAGGCACATGAATCGGGCTGGAGGAAGAATCTGTTATGGGACAGAAATTTCCTTTAAGCCTCCGTGTGCTCGTATAACTTCATTTACATGAACATAGGCTGAGTACTCATATGAAGCAAAGGGGTATATAATCTACTGAAAGTGATGAAGCTCTTGCATTTCCTCTCAGCACTTGGCTGCCCGCGTGACATTTGGCCAAGGCACTTTTATGATGAGCAGAACAAGTGCTCCCCTGATTATAAACGTTATCACTGGCCTTCTCCATTTGCCAAGGAGCAGTCCAAATGGTATTGGAATTTTGTTGTTAATTAAACAAAAACAAAACTGAAGGATGAGACGAAAGTTGCTCAAATGCAGATTTATTACATCTAATCATGAAACTACTTTAAGCCTAAACTTATTTGACAACTGACACAGAGGAAAAGTTTTCTTTTTTGGTGAGTTCAAAGGGCTTGATTTAATGATGTTTTAAAAAACATAAGTAAATCAGCCAACAAAGAGAATGTTTCTCTTTTATGGTCGCTTGTTCTCTCCTCCCTTGTCCATATTCATCCACATACCAAAAAGCTATACTGTAAAGAGTGTTTCTGTTTTGCATGAAAAATCTAATTATACAAACTCTCTTACATATGGAACCAATTTAACTATTAAAACTGAGAGGCAATAGGGAAGTATTTAATATGATTTTGGGCCAGTTTTTTCCCCTTAAATCTGATATGGAAACATTTAGTGCATTCCTCATTTTCCCACAAACTATTTTTCTTCAGCTTTAATTTGTACCAAAGCAAGATAATCCCATTAAAACACAGGATGTTACGATATTGGGAATGAAATATTATAATTGTCCAGATACATTCTCTCCCTCTCCCTTTTCTCTCTCTCTCTCTCTCTCTCAGCTGAGCTTATAGAAAAATTGCATTGCCAGTACTTCTGAGCTACTTTTCTCAAAGCACAATACTATGAATTTATTATTTTATGGCAGCCAGAGGTCACTCCAAGACAAATGTGTGGGCTGGAGCTTTTGGGAGGGGGGTAGTGAGTGTGCTTCTCATTATTCTATTAGTAAGGGATAGTATGGAAATTCACTTTGTAGAACTACAAAAGCAAAAGCCTATGTACTAGGAAACATCAAAATTAAATTCAAATATTAAAATGTACTTTCCTTATTGTTTGGTGGTTACTGTGCTTAGGGGGAAAAGCAGTTTAAAATGTCTCAGCCTCTCACCTTTTCCCCAATCAACGCAAATTAACTAAACAAAATGAATAAAGACTGACATTGACGCCTCCCAAATAGCAAAATCTATTTCATAATTTAAAGGAGAACTGGAAGGAAACATGTTAACTAGAAAAACTATTTGAGTCGTTTTATACTTACAGGGTTAAGGAAATGCAGGAATAGCATAAAAGTTTTTTGAGGGGAGAGGGGAAGAGAAATAGATTTGTTTTACATAAGAAGTCGGTAAGACACCTTTACATTTTTTTCTTCCCAAATTATTTTAAGTGCTTAAGAGCATGGATCACGGGGAGATTTCCTTTCTTTTACTACATCAGCTGCATATTCTAAAAATGATTAAATCCCATTTCCCGCAAGCCACAAGGGAAAAGATAGAAAATTTGCTGTGGGCACATTGTATATAGAAAGATTTGGTCTCAAGCAGCTCGTCTTAGCGTCCAGTACGTTTCGGCCTGTTAATAATTAATAAAAGAGATGCTACCCAATCTCTAGTGAAGAAAGGCAAAGCTCGGTGATCCGAAAGTAAACCCAGCACAGATACCGAACTGATGTCCTTCATTCTGGATTGCAACAAAACCCCAACCTAGCAAACGTTTAACCAGCGCTCGGCGCCCGCACGTGTGGGCAGAGCCCGCAGGACAGTCTGGGTCTGCACAATTGCTGCGCATTAGGGGAGCCGCGTCGGCCACAAACAGATGGGGCTCTAAATCCCCAAGCCTGGCGGCCGGGCCTGCGAAGCCGCTCGGGCAGATTATCCACCCGGAGAGACCTGCAGGCGCAGAAGCGGGCAGCGCGCTGCGGGCTGAGTTTCTCCGGGGCCCTTTGCAATAGTCGCAAGAGCGAGTCTTGGTTCCTCCGGGCGGCACAGGCGACTTCCTGCACACCTCCAAACTTTGGCTTTCCCATGAGAAACTTCCCTGACTTGCCGGGTTCCTTTCCTCCTCACCTGAGCCAGTCCCCACCTCCAAGCAGTCCCCCCAGCCATCCCGCTACCGGCCCGGGGTCTTGATCGGGCGGCAGGCCAGGCGGGGAGGCTTGGGCGCCACCGGCCCGTCCCCGTCGGCCCTCGCCACGGTCTAACCTCCACCTCTACCCGCGAGTCCTGTCAGCTGACAAGTTGCCTCCCCACATCCATCCTAGCGAGGGTTCTCTGCACGCTCCAGGCGCCCGTCTGGCTCCGGCCCGCGCGCTTTCGGAGGCGGCCGCGGCGGGACGCAGCGGGGACCTGCCACACTTGCCCGGCAAACGGCCGCTCGGGCGCTAGGGCCCGCCGGGCCGCCAGGGGGGGAGGGCGCAAGGCCTGGGGCGCTGACCAGTCTCCGGGGATGACATCGCGACCGCGCGCACGCACTGCCCGGCCGGGCCACGGCGCCTCCCCCACCTAGGCCGGAGCTGTCCCGGGTGCGGGCCCTAGGGGACCGGCCGCGGGCGGCCCCGGCTTCCTCCGAGCTCCCCAGATCCTCCCCCTCCATTCCCGAAGCGCAGTGACTCCCGGAAAACTTTCTTTAGGGAGCCCTGCCGGGTGCCAGGAGGACCCAGGCGACTGACAGGAGCCGGAAGGCGCGGAAGAGGGGATCCTGCCCGTGCGCCTTTGCCCCTAATAGGAGACAGGCCGATCCCACGGCCGGGCTCAGGTGGCGCCGCCGCGGTGGCCCAGAAGGCCCTGGCGGGGCCCTCGCACCGAGCCCGGAGCAGTACGTGCGCTCGGGCAGGCGCGCCCACCCCTCCCCCTGCGCGCCCTCCTCCCCGCCCCCCCGGAGCAGCCAGCCCACCCGGCCCCGGCGGGGCGCCCGGGCTCACCTTTCATCGCTGCGATCACAAAATACATCATTTAAGCCGCGGTGCGGAGAGCGCAGGGAGAGCGGATGGTCCGACCCCGGAGCCCCCTCTGCCGCCGCCGCGCCGCCGCCGCCCGAGCCACAGCAGCAGCTGCCGCAGCTGCCCGCCCGCCGAGAGCCATCCCGAGCCATAAGAGGCTCCATGTGACCGGCTGACATCACGGCCGCCGCTCTGTTTACACCGCGCCCCTCCGCTTCCTCCCCGGGCGGGAGGCGGGAGGCGGGAGGCGGGAGGCGGGCGCGCCCCGGCGCCGCGCCCCGCCCCGCCCCCGCGGGCAGGTGAGCAGCGGCGGCTCGGCGGGCCCACCCGCGCCCCCGGCCCGCTCCTCGCCTCTCGCATCACCTGTGGCCGCCAGAGCGCTTTCTGCACACGGCGCCCCGCACTACGCGCAGCTGGCCACTTTCTTCCTCGACTCCGCGAGGCCGAAGGCGCACAGCCCGACGCCGCTCTCCCGCTCCCTCCCCGGAGCCCTCGGGGGTGACAGATGAAAAGAGGGGATTGGTTTCGGGGGGCGGGTGGGCAACAGTCACCCTCATTTCCCAGAGTGCCCCGGCTCTATTTGGAAGACACCGACCCCTCCAGGGCCGTGGAGAACGAAGCCACCGGGACCGTCCGGGGGACTGGAGGAAGCGCCTCCGCAGTCTCTCCGGAGAGACTCCGCCTGGGCAGGGGGAACTCCGCCCACTCAACCCTGGGTAACCCTCATCATACCAACATCCAGGGTCCTGGCTTACATCCCTCGCCCCCCTCCCCGCGTCCAGGGCCGCCAATACCTGGAAGGAGAGCACAAAACTGTACGTGGATCACTTAAATGAACTCCAGTTGCCGGCTACTTTGAGCCACTCAATTCCCAGGCTCTTTGATATCCAGCATTCTCTCCAGAGAACACGTCTACAAGTGGAAAAGGCTGGAGTTTTCATACCCTAAAAACGAGACTCTGGTATTTTGGACAGAAAAAAAAAAATCTCTAAAGGTCAACTTTGTGAATTTTAACTTGCAACCAAGACTTAATTCCCTCCAAACTTGGAAACTTAATCCTTTTTCTGACCTTATGGAACCGTAAATCATGACATTATTATTTTAAAGATGAATCTCCTTGCGATGAATTTCAGATGCTACATGCTCAGATTCTGCATTATTTAAAACGTTGGCAAGTATATCTATAGTATTGAGCATAACAGAAAAAATTCTCAAAAGCCAAGTTTGTATACCTACTGCTGTTCCTTCCTGAAATTTCATTCTGCTTTCGTTTCTGTTGGTCTGTGTTTTCATGTACAACTTAAAATATTAGATGGTTATTAGTTGTTGCATTCATGATAATTAAGCAAGGAGAATTCTAGCATTTCTTCTTCCATATAACTGAGTTGCCCTTGCCCCTGAGTTGGGCTATACTTTAAAACACAAGCAGACCAATCAGCACTGTAGAAAACAAGGATTCATACACTCCCCACTCCCCAGCCCCCTTTCAAGGCAAAAATTAAGTCTTCCAAACATCTACACAGTGCTCTGATTTAGAAGTTCAAGAAAGTTCACTGTCCTTCAGTCAAGTGGCTTTATAAAAGTTTGATTTCAGATAAATTCATTCTAATACAATTTTTTCCTTTATAATTTTTTTCAAATAAAACTACAATTAGAAAAGAAATTATAAAAGTGTGAAGCCAAGACCTACCCATGTTAACTCAGCTGTCCAGCCACAGTGAAGTGGACAAGAGTTTCAAATGAATCAAACATACCCACTGAAATGTTTACAATTATGAAATGAAATCACACCACGTACCCATGATGCAACTACATCTCCCAGTGAGGCAACGCCCCTCAGTGGCACTGACACCATCATTCAAATTTGTGTCTTGATTTCCCTTGTGCTAACCACTATGAGAAGGAGAGGTAATGCCAAGCTATCCTGTAGTGAAGTCCCAGGTACAATTTTCTTTTCCTTGTACCATTAAAGGATGGAAAACCATCAGAAACTGCATGCTCATAGGTATGTTCTTCCATACTCAATACAAATGAACCCAGTTATACAACTCTGAGAATTCACAATGTTACTTTATTGTTTTTTTTACAATGTTACTTTAAAACAGTATCCTGCTTTAGAAAATAATGTTTTGAAAATAACCAAATCCATTAGCTCTAGCCTGCCTTTTAGACATCTGAATCCATGGTAAATAGTGTTACATCACTAGTAATCAGTATTTATTTCATTTCAAATGACATTGGTCATTGGGAACGACATGTAAGGTGACATGTGCCCCTGCAATTACAAGCAGTAGAATCATTTATCCTATAGATAATGTCCCCGACAGAAATATAATCTAATAATACTTATTCGAAATATTTACACATTTATTCAACAAAGACATTTCCAGGATAATGCAATACTGACCTTGCCCTTTAAAAATGTATTTCATTCACATCCTACAACTAATGAGCAACAAAATTTCAGATCTGAAGTCCTAACTTTCCAATGTGGCTAGATACTATTTGTAATACATGCCTCTATTAAATGTCTTCAGCTTTTAACCCAGCGTATATTACTGTTTTTTATGTTAATATAAAGCTGTCACGAAACGTTCAGAATAAAAAATGAGAGGCTGTTTTTTTGTGGGGTTTTTTTGTTGTTTTTTTTTTTTTAAAAAAAACACTTAAAGTAAAAATTTTCTACAGAACTGTAAGTCCCCAACCAAACAAATCAGCCAGGAATGAAAGGATCCATATCTCTCTTCAATAATGCAGACTTGAAGCCACCAATGATACATTTCAGTGCAAATTTTTCCTATTATTATATTAAAATACAATGATGCAGAAATATAATAAAATATTAAAATATAAGAAATATGTAGGAATAATTATTTGGATTTTATTAAACAAATGCTCATGGAGTACCTACTATGGGGAAAACATACTGCTGGGCAATATTTTCTTTCCATCTTTTTCATTTTACCAAGTGTTCTAAAAAAAATAATAATTTTGCTTACGTGAAGATAATTAAACAGAATGGGAATTCTTTACCATGGATGAGAGCCCAGTATGTATTAATTCTCAACTCAAAGTTTCTGTTGGCTAATCTCAGAAAAAGAAGGCACACAGCATACTTATAAACACAATGTAATTCATCTCAGAGTCCCCTAGAGATAGTCACAGCCCCACATGCTGTCCCTGTATGCTGGGTTTCCCACTGAATCTGTCACTTAGCAAGGAAGTGGAGAGACATTTCTGATGCCAGGTTGTTCCAAAATGCCTATCAGAAAAGCTTGGTGCATTTTTGCAGGAGTCTAGACGAGTATAATCAGTGAATTGGTGCCTATCTTCCTGCGTGAGAGGTTAAATGAAGAAATAATACTTGACTTTATGAGAGTGTATTTTGTTTTTTCACAAGGTCTGATCTCATGGTATGCCACCTCAAATCACACATATAATGCTACTGGGGAGAATGGCAGACCAGCAGATTGACAAACTTACCCAAGTCTTTAAGTGGCTCCTGGGACAAAGGTGATTTGAAAGTTTGCTGATGCATGTGAGAGAGAGCATTTTGGTTCTGTCCCACCCAGGCCCTGCGTCTCTCTCTCCAGTGTGTGGCAGCTTGCTAATTCAGTTAATTTCTTTCTAGCTGACCAAGAAAAGGATCAGTGAAAGGTTAATGCAGTCCTAGGCAGCTTGATTCAGCTGAATCCTTAGCCACCACCAAACTGTGACCTCTAAGAGTTGGGCCATTCTGGT
Organism: Cheirogaleus major; assembly: GCA_963574435.1. NCBI lineage: Eukaryota > Metazoa > Chordata > Mammalia > Primates > Cheirogaleidae > Cheirogaleus > Cheirogaleus major. Next base: position 8,093 of record CAUYPO010049634.1, on the reverse strand, counting down.
TGACAAAGAGCCAGAGGACCAAGTTTCCTATAGACCAAATAGGGCCAGACCCAGAAAGTTCTAAGCAAGACCACTTGGGAAGCTCTGGAGAAGGCACAAACTTACCTACAATAGATCACAGCCTTGCTTAATTTTGAGTCTAGGAACAGCCAGTATCTCATAAAAGAACATATATAAATGGAGTAACATTAATACTAGCGAGACCCAGAAACCAACAGTGAGAAGAGGAGCCCTGCTATTTATGAGTGTTAAGGGGGAGAGGATGAACAGATTAATATGGCTTATCTGTCTTATTCATGATTTTTAAAACAAATATACATATAGATTTAAACATGCATGTGTGTGTATGCTCATGCATGTGTGTATGCTTATGCATGGTCCATGAAATATGGTGAGATAAACTGTATTTTGGTTGCAAGAGTTATCTTCAATTCTATAACTCACACTCACATGTCTTTCTCATAATCAACCACACTTACTATGTATTATGTGCCTGGCACTGTGCTGCAGAATCTAACGAGAAAGACAGTCGCCCTCATCTTGAAAAGCTCACGAATCAGCTGACCTTTGCTCTGAACTCTATAGAAGTCAGTTCCTAAGTCAGTTGGAAGCTTCCTAAAGGAGCGCAGTGCATGGTTGCCCACTGAAAAGATGTTTGCACAGCACGTTGCCACTCAGAGTTGATAAATGGCTGCAAGTGATTAGTGTGTCTATTGGTCTAATGGGATGTCGGAAGTGAAAGATTTGACTGGATGGAGACAATGGTGCAGGGATTCTGTGATTTCTGGAACCAGATATTTGATACACCTATTAGGAAATTCAGAGAACTGGCTTATGTTTTGTAACCATTACAATGAGGAAAAGGGTAAAGTTCACAGGCAGACAGAGCTGAGCAACTTCCACAGAATAGGTAGGTAGCAGGTGCCTCACCATATGCACACCTACCAAAGCAGTAAGGGAAGAGATGCAAACCGGAGCCAAGAGAGCCCTCCACCCCTGTATGTTCCCATGTGCTGTCCTCACCCCGTCCCTAGAGCTGGCAGTAGGAACAGGCCATTCAGGAAACTTTTTTTTTTTTTTAAATTAAGAGAATACAGGAAATATAAGTGAACTCAGAATCCGGAATCCTGGGCTCCAGTTTCACACTTGTCACTAGCTTTCTATGTCCTCTTTGGTAAGTCATTTCACCTCTCAGGACATTAAGTCCCACACCTGTAAAATGAGGGAGTGGGAACAGACCTCAAACCTACCATTTGAACATCCCATAACTGCTTTCAGAATCCTTTCCCATGCACCCCTCAGGCACACTTTAATACCTCTACCTCTGTGATGCCGTGTATACTTAGCCCTCCATGAAGCTTCTTTGTTTCCTTGAACTCCATGGAGTGGCAGAATGAGACAGACTCTGGCATTAGACAGACTTGGGCTCAAAACCAACCTCTCATCCCACTCACTGGCTGTGTCAGCTTGAGCAACCTTTGTTTCACCATATGTGAAATAAGGCCGGTGGAGCCTTGTAGGACCAATCGAAGGATTGGATTGAATTAAATACTATCAAGAAAGGACAAAGTAATTCTCTCTTAGTAGGGCTTACAAGTGGAACCCCCATCACTACCCCTATCAGCCCCTATATTGTTATACACACAGAGCCTGTGCCTGACATAAAATAATGATCCTTAATAAAGATTTGTTGAAATGCACTTTTGTTAAGCTTTCTACAATTTTGAAACTCTGTGTGCGTGTGTGTATAACACATGTACAGTTGACTCTTGAACAACATGGGTTTGAAATATGTGGGACCACTTACACAAGGATTTTCTTATATCTCTGCCACCCTGATATAGCAAGACCAAACCCTCTTCTTCCTCTTCTTCCTCAGCTTATTCAATGTGAAGATAATAAGAATGAAAACCTTTATGATGATCCACTCCCACTAAGTGAGTAAATACATTTTCTCTTCCTTATGATTTTCTTAATATTTTCTTTTCTCTAGCTTACTTTATGCTAAGAATACAGTATATAATACATATGACACATAAAATATGTGTGAATCTACTGTTTATATTATTGGTGAGGCTTCCAGTCAACAGTAGGCTATTAGTAGTTATGTTTTTCGGTAGTCTAAAGTTATGCACAGATTTCTGGCTGCAAGGGGGTCAGCACCCTTAACTCCCACGTTGTTCAAGAGTCAACTGTATTTATTAGGCACCTGCTAAATATTGGGCATATAAAGATGAATGAGAATTAAATTGCCCATTGGCCTAAGAGGCCTTGTGGTCCAGCAGGCTTTTTATGACTTATTTCCTATAAGAGAGCAAGCTGCCATCCATTGAGCAATGACTAAATATCTTCTGTATGTATTACATTGTACTAAGGCATAGAGAGGAAAGGAAAAAAGATCAAGATGTCAGTCTGTCCTTCAAGGAATTTGCAATCTAGTAGGAACTAAATGCAATGCTTATAAAGTAAGGCAGAGTGTGTGTCACATAGGCTAACTAGTCTAGAAATAAAGTGCTATGTAAGTCAAGCATAAGAGAGGTTACCGTGTGCAGGGTTAAACTTAAACTTCATGAGAAGGACTTCGTGGAGGAGATACCATTAGAGCTAGACCTTGAGGGCCAAATAACATCTTAGTGGATAGAAATAGGAATGAAATGCCTCTTGGAAGGGGGGCAGAACACAGGTAAAAGTACAGACAGAAAATGCATTTCTCATTTAAGGAACAACTAGTAGTAAGGGTTTACAGTAGTATAAAATACATACAGACAAGAAGAAAGAAAAGCCCAAAATGTAGGTGGTAGGTAGGTCTTCTGCCTTCCCTCGAAGTGCCTAGAACAGAGCTCTGCAAACTCTACATATTCGGAGAATGATTTTTAAAAAATAATTGAGGGCATAAGAAGAGAATTGTGCTTTAGAAAATAAATCTCTTTGCAGCTTGCCTATTTCATAGTCTTATTGTAAGGATTAATAGTTGGTTTGATAGTCATAAAGTTAAATTACACTTAATAAAACACATAGAGCAAAAAAGTTCCACATCACAGCACACCGAGGAAGAATAAAACTGGAAATGGATGTTATTTCATCAGAGTGAAAAGCTAAGCAGAGCATTTTAGGATGAACAAGATAAATTGAATGTTATTTGATTTTGTATCTCATCCATTTCAGTTCTGAAAATTATCTGAGACAGTTCTATTAATATAGATGCTTCGTATATAGGTCATATTTTATTTCTTTTAAAGAACTATCTTAAAAATATATTTTCAAATAATGGAGAAAAGATAAGTGGTTACAGATGGTTTTTCCCTATTTTTGTCATGCATGATCAAGGACCGCAGAGCAATGTGGGCTTCTTTGGGAAATCCAAATCTCGCAGCGAGGAGCGTTCCGGGAGCAAACGCTGGCATTATTTTGCTTTCGCAGGGAAAATATGTTCCTGTTCAGTCAAGCAAAGTAATCAATTATTCTGCATTATGAAATACTCATTTGATAACTATTGACATTTCAGACAGTTGTGCCACATGTCAATAGCGGTTTTGATGCTCACGTTTAAGCTCTAGCTTATAGGACGGGATTCATCTGGGCTGACAGCATCTGATCAGAAGTCTATTCTCTGCTCTCAGAAGTACATCTATTATTTATGTCCAGTCCTGAACTGTGGAAGTGTGTTGTGAGCACTAAAACAAGAACAGACATGGGTATTTTTTTTGTTTGTTTCAGTAAAAATGTTAAATTCCTCTAAAAACGTTAGATTTGCATTTAAAAAATAATCACTCTTTTCTTGAATTAAAAACTATTCCTACATTTTGTAAGATGAGGGTAGATTAAATTAGGCACTCCATTCAGAAGCCCCAAAATTAACATTAGATTTTTAAGTATCAAGTTCAACCTTACGTCCCCCAAAATCATTTTCTTAAATCAAAATGGCTTTCCAATAGTTACATAATACTGTTGCTGTTGCTGCTACTATGTCTTCTATAGATAGGTTAACCATTCCTTGGGACTTCCTCTGTGGCAGGCATTTATTTTATGTTCTTTTTATCATTTCATTCAGCCAAAAACATTCTGTACTTTTATTATCCTCATTTTACAGATGAGAAAACTGGGGCACAGAGAAATTAAGTGATTTGTCCCAGAGCACAAGGCTAATAACTTGTGGAAACATAAGAAAAATTTCAGTAAACTGATTCTAGGGTGCACACTCCTAACCATTATGCTATGACTCTCAAAAATTTTATTAATTTTTCCTTGAGTTCAGCACTACTCAGAATTTTAAAAATGGCAAGCTGACTTCTCCAGAAATCAAAAATTACTACTCTAATAACATCTAGGCATGTGTGCGAGAAATTCTTTTATCACTTAGCTCCTGTAATTGAGCAGGGTTAGCATGTGTCATTATGAATTATTGCACAATTTAGTAAATTATTTAATTACTACTAATGAAGAAACATACTGTACACGGTTATAATTATCCTGTTGGAAAACAATATTGCCATTTGTACATTTAAGAAACACTTGCTACACATTAAAAAGTCTTGAGGAGAGTTTTCTTGTGTTTTAGAGTAATTAAACAACTCTAAATATTGGTACTATTGGTAATGGAATGTTAGATAAGATTGCAAAGGAACTAAAAAATACAAAAGCCAACACCGGCATTCCTAAAAGATTCCAAACAGAAGAAAAATCTATTAAAAATGGAAAAAATAACAAATTCATAGTTCATGGTATTCTCCACAAAAAGCACAAGACAAAGATATTTACTGTTTTCACTCTTCCAAATTATATCACTGCTGCTCTTTTCCTAAACAATTTTTGCAACATATGTTATATAATATAGCAGTTTGTTCACCTTCTTTAATCATCCAACAAATGGCTTTGATAGCATGAAAATCTTAAGCGGAGCCCTTTAATTTTCAATACACTTTGAATAAATTGTTGTCTATGTTTACAGTGATGCATGGTCTTGTTATTTATAAAAGAACATAGTACATACATAGCCTTGAGATATTTTGAAAGCATATCTTAAGTAAAATATACATAAGTAATTTCCAAAATGTCAAAATACAAGTGCGAAAGAGTGACTTGTTTGCGTAAGCTATGGTATACATTATTGAGAAACTACTTATATGCATTATCAAATTAGTTGTACTAGTCTCAGAAAGCCCAACTTGTCCATTATTCCAAAGGTTAGGTACATGTTACATGGTGAAACTGACTTTCATAAACCAGAAGGTAATGGTGATTTGATTTATAATATCTTTGTGTCTTGAAATATAACAAAGGTAATACGGCACAGCCATCGTAAACATGGAAGTATAAAAAAGGGAAATATCAGAGTTGGAAGATACCCAAAGAGGTTATGTGGTCTCCCTCTTCCAAGGATATAAGCAGCTGAATTGTCCATTTCTGACAGTTGCCTACCATTAAATAATTATATATAAGCAAGATAAGTGATATTATCATATTTGCTCTGTTGCCCTTTTTTCTATATTATCCCAAGGTCAACTGCCATTTAACTGGGTAATTCAAAAACAAAAGTTTTGTCCACTTATGAATAATGCATATATGAGAATTATAGCATGGTTTGCAGACTTCAGCACTTGTCAAAAAAATCAGTAAGAAACTGTTTCCTGTCACCATATTAGATTTAGGTATAACAAAACAGGAGAAAAGAAAACATGTTTTATATGTTCAGAGAAATCACTGTTCAATTTGTAGTGCAACAAATTACTATATAGTGTTTATTTTATACTAACAGTATTTTATCAACCACAACTACAGTAAAACACATAGGGTGCTCTCTGTTTTTATGGAATTTTCTCATGTTACTGTGGCACATTAGAAGAACTGTACTTTAATTCATCCTTCAAATATCAGGGTTTTTTAAAATCTTTTTATTAAAATATAATTTACATATACTAAAACTCACCCTTTCTAATATACAGGCTAAGGCATTTACTTTTATAACTACCAACACAATCTAGACACAGAATAGTTCTATCCCCTCTTCCACAATATTCCCTTGTGCCTCTTTGTAGCCAACTTATCCCTCAACCAGAGATCTATTTTCTATTTCTATAGAAATATTTAATATAGAAATATATAATATATAAATATTAATATAGAAATATAGAAATATTTCTATCTATTTTCCCTACAGTTTTGCCTTCAAAAAATATTATTTCAATGGAATAGTACATTATGGAACCTCTTGACTGGTTTCTTCTACTTAGCATGAAGCATTTGAAATTCAACCCGTGTTGTTCAGCATATCAATACTTTGCTCCCTTTTATTGTTGAATAATATTCCATTCCACAGTTTGTTTATTCCCCAAATGAAGGACAGTTGGGTTGTTTCCACTTTTTGGCAATCAAAATTAATGCTGCTATAAACATTCATGGTACAGGTTGTTGTGTGAACATACGTTTTTATTTTATATGCATAAATACCTAGGAATGGGATTGTTAAATCATATGGGATGAACGTATAAAGTGAATTATAAGAAATGCCAAATGGTTTTCAGAGTACCTATGCCATTTTTGCATTCCTATCAGCAATGCATGAGAGTTCCAGTTGCTCCATATCCTCACCAGTACCGTGTGTTGTCAGATATTTATCTATCTATTGTCAATTCTGGTTATTCGTAGTAGTTAAGTTCTATAAAGTCACCAGGAACACTGAATTAGAGAATATGAAATCACTGCTCCTAGAGGAAACAGGTTTCTGTGATTCTGTGCTCATAACATTTTTGTCAATTAATCAATACACAACCTTGTTTTATGTGGGTTTTGATTCAAAGATACCTTATTTAATATATATTGTTGATTCATTAACATGGAACTGGCAGCCAACAGCAGTATGACTCATGGCAAAAGTAAGCTTATCTAACACACCATATTTTTCTGCATAAGGTACAATCACAACCTTCTTGCGCTTAAGAACACTGGGCAGCATTTCAGCAAGCTCTATGCTTAGGGGCCATTTTAAACAGTAAGATCACCAACGCAAAACACAAAAAGTAGAAAATTGTGGCATCAGACCGCAGAAAGGACACTTGTTTACAATATGAGAACTGAAACAAGAAGGCAGAACATCACCTTGATGGAGCTCAGCAAGGAATGGGTACAGGGACACTGCGCATGCGCTTGTCTGAGACCTTAAAAGTCAAGCAATAAACATGAAAACCATTAGTGTCTGGCACACTGTCTATATCTAATAATCATTGGATTGGAATGGTTTATGACCCACAACTAGTCATTTATAACTATATGAATAATATAAAATATACTGATGAACAGTAAGTTTATTTAGACATCCAGATAGCACCAATTCTCCATCCATGTATTTGGTGTTATGTACTCAGAGCACACAGATAACTAAGATAATTTTTAACTTCAGAAATACATGTTCTGCAGCTGAGCATGGTGGTTCATGCCTGTACTCCTAGCACTCTGGGAAGCTGGGATGGCAGGATTGCTTGAAATCAGGAGGAGTTTGAGACCAGCCTGAGCAAGACTGAGACCTTGCTCTACTGGAAATAGAAAAAAAGTTAGCCGGGCATCCTGACTTGTGCCTGTAGTCCCAGCTACCAGAGAGGCTGAGGCAGGAGGATCACTTAAGCCAGGAGTTTGAGGTTGCAGTGAGCTATGATGACGTCACTGGACTCTACCCAGGGTGAAAGAGTAAGACTCTGTCTCAAAAAAGAAAAGAAAAGAAAAAGAAATAGATGTTTTGCTATTCCGTCAACTTAGCCATACTCTTCAGCAGTGATCCCTAACCTTTTTGGCACCTGAGACCAGTTTCATGGAAGACAATTTTTCCATGGATGGTGGTGGGGGGGTGTTTGGGGGATGGTTTTGGATGATTCAAGTGCATTACCTTTAGTGTGCAGTCAAACCTCTCTGCTAATGATAATCTGTATTTGCAGCCACTCCCCAGTGCTAGTATGCTCACGTTAGCTGGGAAGGCCTCTGGTATACAACCAGCAGAATGTAGGCAAGAACAACAGGAAGCAGTTCCTGGAGGCCAGGATTGAAATTCAGGTGGTCACTAGGTTCAGCTCCATATCAGATCATCAGGCATTAGATTCCCATAA